>JACEIK010000706.1:331125-382093 GCA_018107945.1 Datura stramonium
ATATCATTTTTAGAGTTAGTAAGAAAAGATACATGATTCATGTTCAGAAATAAATATTATGGGAGGTAAAAATGAGACTATACATAGTGAGTGTGAAACTTATTTATTTTAAAAAAATATTTTTAAAAAATTTTAACTAATAAAAAATATATTTCTTCGCACCGAACATATATATTAGCCAATTATCCAAGTTTTCGTATTAGGCTTAACAATCACTACTTGATAATACCGTCAACGTAATAACACCATCATATGATAGAACAGGGATAATTAAAAGCTATATTGGTTAAACCAGGCTTGCTTTCAAATTAGTTAGTTCAATAAAGATCCGTAAAAAAATGGTCAAAAATATCTTTAAATTATTAAAAATAAATTAATTTTTTAAAAAATATTATGAATTAAAAATGTCTTTGTTGTTATATTTTAGGTTCAAAAAAATTCTCCAATTATCAAAATGGGATAAAAAATATCATTTCTTCTAACAGTTATTCCAAGACAAAAAAAAAGGTCAATTTTGCTCTTGGTTATTTAAAATGAGATAATTTTGCTATCCATTTAAAGTTCCGGATAAGTGCTCTTAATTTTAAAGATTTGAGCACAAATTTATTTTGGAGATTTTGAGACCAATTTAACTATTTTAAATGACAATTTTTATATTATGCTAATTTTATATATGAATTGTAAAATTTAACTACAAATACTAATTTTCCAACTCAACATTTATTAAATTATTTAGTTTCAAAACTNAATTTTTATATTATGCTAATTTTATATATGAATTGTAAAATTTAACTACAAATACTAATTTTCCAACTCAACATTTATTAAATTATTTAGTTTCAAAACTATTATAGTGACCCTCAACTGAAATTTGGGATGACTTAGGCCTCATTTATTAGCACTTAATGGAGGTCTGAATCTGAATGGTTCACACCTTAGGCCATTAAGCGCGTTTATTTTCATTAAGATTTAAACACTTATTGGTCTGAATAGGTCTTAACTATTAAGATATGGAACAAAATTTTAATATCATTAAGAGGTATGTCATCATTACTCTGTCCACAACCACTAGCTACCACAATTAATCACCTCTATCATCACAACCACCACCACTATTACCATCACCAACCACCAGCCACCTCTGTCACCACTGTCAACCACCACTACCGTTGCCGACTATCCCGACATCACAACAATAACTGGTAACCATCACTGTTGCTAACCACTATTGTTAGTTGTAACTATACATAACACTTCCATCATTATAATTATATGCACTATCGTCACCACCACTACCACCATCGTTGTCACCGCCAGCGCTACCTCTATCACCACTATAACTCACTACCACCACTGCGGCTAATCCTTACTATCAACCATCTTCACCATCACAAATAACACTGCCACCAACTACTACCAACACATCGTTAATCTCCATACATTCTTCAGCCACCAACATCAACACTGGTCAATTACTTACACCAATCAATTAACCATCATAACCACCACTACCAACCGTCAACATCACGTCAGTCATTACAACGCCTATCACCCCCATCATCATAACTATCACCATCTAATTACTAGCCACTAACACCAATCATTATCACGATCACCACTATAAACCATCTCTATCATAACTAGCAAACATAAATATTTTATTTTTTTATCAGATAATAAATTTATTTTGTTAAATTAATATTTTTTTTAAATATTTAATTACTTTTTATTTATATTGTATATTTAATATATTTACAAATAAATAAAGTATGCACATTCAGATGTTGAAAAACAAACAGTCTTAATTATTCAGTGTTCAGATGTAGAGACAACAACTTAATCATTCAGATGTGCATTTAGATTCAGACGTTTTAATCTTAATAAAAATAAATGAGGCCTTAATGTTAAATAAGTAATAAAGTGTATTGAGGTATAATTGATTTTTTTTGTCATATCATTTTTAGAGTTAGTAAGAAAAGATACATGNCTTAGAGTTAGTAAGAAAAGATACATGATTCATGTTCAGAAATAATAACTTATATCTAATATGCACGAAATAAGAAGAAAATTATCTATTTTATTTTTAAACGGAAAGTGTTTATACTAATTTTCGGATTTTATTATATTTCTCAAGTTCAATCCTCCCTTCTAAAAAATATAAATTAAAAGAACAAGAGCAAAAATGTCCAATTTCGAATATTGCAAGAGTAAAGTTGATCCTTTTCCCCCCTTATTTTGAAACAACCGTCAAAAGAAAGGATGTTTTTGGTCTATTTGAATAGTTGAAGGATATTTTAAAGCCAAAAATATTACGACGAGAGCATTTTTAACCCAAAAATATAACAAGATGTAAATTTAACCTATTTTAAATTGTCAAAATATTTTAAACCTTTTTTCATATATTAACTGTTGAACTTATTTTATTGATGACTAATTAATTTTATTTAATGCAGAACAAAAAGGGACCTCAAGAACAAACAACCCACTATTAAAGGACTCGAAGTCAACTGGCTGTGAAGAAGGACTAGGGAGAAAATTATCAAAGATCTCCAATGACTAAAAGAAATCAAGAAATTCTGTCTTGATATGGATCAACACCTACAAGGAAACCAAAAATGTCAAAAGAAGGAAATAAAAGCAAATCAATTAGCTAAAGAGTAGTAAAATCAATCAGTTAAGGAGGAAATCACATCATCAATAAAGAAAATCAGCATGCCACATATTGAAGGAAGATTTGGAAGGCCAGAAATACAAATCAAGGGGGCAATATTCACGGGTCTACAAAAGGAAGAGAACACCATAAATGGGAGAAGAAATACATGAAATCTCATCAAATAACGATCATCAAGATTTCAATTACGTATCCATCTAGCGTGATTGAGATAACAAATCCCTTGGGTTACCTTAGAGCAAATCAATCAAGATCAAAAGAAGACTCCCAGAAGCCGGCACTACAAAAATGCATTGAAGACTCCCAGAAGATGTATGCAACTTCACTTGATCAACCTGACAACTTTTTGTCTCACTCATTCATTGTATTTTGAAATGAAATATCAGTGATCATAAAAGAGAAAAAGAGTTAGGTAAATATACAGGTAGATGTTGTATCAATCAACAGTTGGTGAAACACTTTATAACCCGACCTGTTACAAGTTCTAAGGAAACCCTTATAACCCAAGGGGACTGGACTAGGCACCAACCTAGTGATTCGAACCAGTATAAAACAACTGTGTCATTTATATTCTTGCATTTAATACATCTTGATTATTATTGCACTAACATCTTCTATAGGAACTCAGTCGACTGGTCTATATTTAAATTATATTTTTTAAAATTCACTCCCCTCTTTATTTGTCAATTGGTATTAGAGCGGGTCTCACTCATATTGCTTAACCGTAAGATGAGAAAAAAATCCCATGACTTCGTATCAGATTCCAAGAGCAAGTCTACAGGATGGACACTCATCATCCAGACCACCTTACTTCAATGGAAAACACTACTCTCGCTGGAAAGAACGATTCAAAATCTTTGTTTAGGCAAATGACTTTCAAGTGTGGGTAGTAATCAAAAAAGGTCCCAAACCCATTTCTAGAGTAACAGATACTACTAAGACTTACTTGGAAACTTTTGAAGTTACCAAAAAATAACAAGAGGTGATTCAAACTAACGCCAGAGTTATTAGTTTGCTTTATTGTGTAGTTAGCGGATTTGAATACGATAAGATCTCCACATGTGACACTGCTAAGGAGATGTGAGACAAGCTTGAAGTAACTTATGAAGGCACCATGAAAGTGAAGAAAGCTAGAATAAATGCCTTGGTCAATGAATATGAACTGTTTAAAATGACCGATGAAGAGAACGTTGAATCCACGTTCTCATGATTCGCAAGATAGTTGGAGAACTAAAATCACTTGGAATGGTATACCCAAATAGTATACAAGTCGGGAAATTTCTCAGGAGTCTTCCCAAATCTTGAGAAACAAAAGCAACAATCCTTGAAGATGGAGATCTGAAAAAACTCACTTATGATGAACTTTAAGGAAATCTGATGGCCTATAAACAGAATCATCTCAACAGATATACCAAGGAAGAAAACAAGAAGTCAGTAGCTTTCAATGCTATACAAAATGATGATGAAAAGAAGGAAGAAGAAGAGGATAGTGAAGGATTGACTCTAATCAACCGAGGAGTCAGACATATTCTCAAATAAAGACGACAGAGGCCTCAAACTGGATACCAAAACAATGAAAAGAATGAAGATCATTGTTATCACTATGAAAAACCAGGACACATTAAGCAAAATTATCCTGAGTTATAGAAAAGAAACTTCAGAAGAAACAACAACTCAAAATCCATCGGAGCATGGAGTGATGAAGAAGCTACAGATGAAGAAACTGAAGAAGCCGCAAACATCTGTTTCATGGACATTGAAGGATCAAGTGAGGTAATATCTAACTCTTGTGTTAAGTGCCAAGATCTGTAGTACTCTTGGGATCTTGTCACATATGAACTTCAAAAAATTATTGATGAATATAATAAACATTCTAAAGAAAAGAAAGACTGGAAAATACTTCTTGAAGCAACTCAAATTGAAGTATACTTACTTGAGGAAGAACTAGGTGACATAAATATGTAACTAAATGGCATCAAGAAATCATCCAGTCATAGCTCAGTTAACTCAAACAAAAGAACCTCTGAGTACTCTCCTATCTCTTTTACCATTATTTACTCTTCAAAGTCTTCCTTCTCTCCTATATGTTACTCTTGTGGTAAAATTGGTCATAAATTCTTTAATTGCAAGTTTCATAGACCTTCTCATGGCAGATGGATTTGTAAGAAAAAGAATCTGTCTGTGAAACTCCTCACCCTAACTCATTAGGAACCAAGAAAATTTGGGTATCTAAAAGAAATTAATTTTCTTATTTTGCAGGAGCAACTATAAGTAAGCTATAAAAAATGTGGGTAATTGCAGTGGATGCTCCAAACACATAACGGGAACAAAAAAAAATTTAGATCAGTTAAAAGAATTGATGGAGGATATGTCAGATTCGGAGATAATGCTAAAGGTGAAGTGGTTGGAGTAGGATCTATTACTCTAAGCCCCTCGTGTGACCTGATTGAAGTATACCTGGTGAATGATTTTAAACACAACCTTCTGAGCATCAGTCAACTGTGTGACGCGAGTTTTGATGTATTATTCAATGCTATCAAGTGCACCGTCAACAATATCTCTAAAAATATCATTCTTATCGGTAATTGTGTGGAAAATATCTATGTTTTAAATAATGTTGACTTATCGACTCTAACCTATCTTGTAGCAGTTTCAAATGATCCAGGTATCTGACATAGGAAATTAGGTCATGCAAGCATGCATACTATTGAAAAGATTTCTAAACTTGATGTAGTCCTTGGCCTGCCTAAATTAAATTTTTCAAAAAAATCTCTGTGTGATATATGTCAACTAGGTAAGTAGACCAGATCTCCTTTTAAATTCAAAAGCATTGTGAGTACTTCTAAACCCCTTGAACTTCTTCATATGGATTTATTTGGTCCCACAAGAACGACTAGCATTGGTGGTAAGAAATATGCATTTGTTATTGTTGATGATTTCTCACGTTTCACTTGGGTCATATTTTAGTTCACAAAGATGAAGCCTTCACAAACTTTTGAAATTTTCTACAAAAAGATTCAACGTGAAAAGGAATACTTTATCACTTCCATTCATAGTGATCATGGGCGAGAATTTGAGAATCAATCTTTCGAAGAATTTTATAACTAGCAGGGCTATACTTAAATATTCTCCTCACCTCATACTCCTCAACAGAATGGAGTGGTTGAAAGAAAAAATCGCTCACTACAGGATACAACTAGAACCATGCTCATTGAACTAAATCTTCCTAATCATTTTTGGGCTAAAGCTATAAGTACTGTGTGTTATATTCTTAACAGATATCTCATTTGGTCTGTATTAAAAAAGACTCCTTATGAACTATGAAAAGGTAAAAAGCTGAATATTAGCTACTTTACCCATTTGGGTGTAAATGTTTCATTCACAACAATGGTAAGAACAATCTTGATAAGTTTGATATGAGAAGTGATGAAGGAATATTTCTTGGATATGCTCCTCTAAGTAGATCTTTTAGAGTTTTTAACAAACGTACTCTATCTGTGGAAGAATCCATTATGTTGTCTATAATGATTCTAATCCCTATCCGAGTATTATTGAGAATGATGCAGGGGAAGATGGTGAAACCAGTTCTCACCCTATTGAGACATCAGCTGAGCAAAATTTATCAAACTCTAAAGAAAGACACGCTGGTGAAGCATCAAATTTGACCCCATCTATGACACTGGATCAAAGTGAAAAAGAAGCTTCTCAATCAACTAAGTTCTCAAAAATTCCGCGAGAATAGAGAAATGAAGCAAGCTATCCAAATGACTTCATTATTGGTCATCCAAATGCTCAATGACAAACAAGATCCTCTATCAAAAATCAATCTTCATTGACTTTAGTATCTCAGCTTGAACCTAAAAGAATTGAAGAAGCTCTTGTTGACAAATCTTGGTTGAAGGCTATGCAAGATGAACTAGATCAGTTTGAAAGAAATCAAGTATGGACTCTCATACCTAGGCCTAACAACGCGTTTATAATTGGGAAAAAATGGATATTCAAAAATAAACTGAACGAAGAAGGTAAAGTAGTCAGAAACAAGGCAAGGTTAGTTCCTCAAGGATATTCTCAATAAGAAGGTATTGATTACGATGAAATTTTTGCTCCCATGGCCAGGTTGGAATCTATACATATTTTATTAGCCTATGCTGCCTCCAAACGCTTTAAGCTTTTTCAAATGGATGTCAAAAATGCTTTCTTAAATGAGTTTATTAAAGAAGAAGTATTTTTTAAACAACCTCCTAGTTTAAAAGTTCATCCTTCCCTGACCATGTTCACAAACTCTCTAAAGCTCTTTATGGTCTGAAGAAAGCCCCAAAAGATTGGTACGAGTGACTAAGTTCTTTTCTCATTGAAAATAATTTTTGTCGAGAAAAAATCGATAATAGACTTTTTATTCAGCATTCTTCCTCTAATATTTTAATTATACAGATCTATGTAGACGATATGATTTTTGGCAGCTCTGACGCCTCTCTTTGCAAGAATTTCACAGCCTTATGATAGGAGAATTTGAGATGAGCATGATGGGAGAACTAACATTCTTCCTAGGACTTCAAATTCGTCAGTCAACTAAAGGAACTTTCATCAGTCAAACAAAATATACCAAGGAGTTGATAAAAAAGTTTGGTCTGGAAAATGAAAAGGCTGCTGGAACACCCATGAGCCCCTCAACGTGTCTAGACACTGACTCATCAAGGAAAAATATTGACGAAAAAATCTATCGTGGAATGATTGGCTCTTTACTTTACCTCCCAGTCAGTAGACCAGATATCATGTTTAGCATGTGCAGATGTGCCAGATATCAGTCGATTCCTAAGAAATTTCATCTGATTGCTGTAAAACGAATCATCCTTATCTCATTGGAACCTATGAATTCGGTCTATGGTACCCTCGCTCAATAAATTTTGATCTAATCAGTTATTCAGATGCAGATTTTGCAGGTGATAAATCCGACAGAAGTACAAGTGGATTGTGTCAAATTCTTGAAGAAGCTCTTACATTCTGGCAAAAGCAAGAAACAAAATTTGATTGCTCTCTCAACTACAGAAGCCGATGACCCGGTCATTGAAAGTTGTGGTGCTTAGTTATTATGGATGAAACATCAATTGCTAGACTATGATCTTAATTATGAAAGTATCCCTATTTTATGTGACAATACTAGTGCTATTAGTCTTTTTAAATACATTATGCATCATTCACATTGATATAAATCATCATTTCATTCGTGATCATGTTGAAAATAAAGATTTTTTGTTAGAATTTGTTGATTCTGAAAATCAATAAGCCGATATTTTTACAAAACCTCTTTTGGGAAACAGATTCTGTTTTTTTAAGAAAAAGACTCGGTGTGATTCCTTTTTCCCAAAATTAAAATTATTTTTCTTATTTTTCTTAATTGTGTGCCATTCATTTACTCTAATTAATTACATCATTTCCATTCCCTAGGTCATTATTATCCGTCCTTTCACGGGTGTCTTTTCAGTCTGCCACACCCTTTCACATCCCTCTGTACCGTCAGTTCCCTTTTTTTAAAACCCTCTTCTCCATATTCCTTCTCTACTCATCTCTATCCTCTAAACTCTCTCATGGATAAAAACCCTTCTAAAGGTCCTCGCCGGTCTAGCTAAAGGATTAAAAGTTCATCTCCTTCCTTACTCATGTTGAGATTTCCGACTCGTCCTACGATGAGTGTCCTGAATCCACCTCCTCTCTTCTTAAGAGACCCTATTACTCTGTCCCTAAAAAGGGAAAAATCGACTCATCCATTTCGTTTGATTTGGAAGACATGCAAAAGTTCTGGAGTGTTTCTGAGAAAGAAAAATTTATTGCCTCTAAAGATCGATCTTTTGCTCATGGTCGAATCATTTGTCTTGAAAAACTTGAGGAATCCCATTGCTCTATAAGTCACCTCTTCATCTTTCAAGGATTGGATGGTTTGTTTTTGCTGTGTGCTAATGAAGTAGTAGAAGAACCCATCAGAATGTTTTATGTAAATCTCAGAATGTGTAACGACAGTGGTGATTTGAAAACTCTTGTGTTGGGAAATAAAATCGTCATAAGTCACAATTTGTTTGAGAAAGTGTTTTATACTCACTTCTCTGGTTCCTAGCCGAACAACTTTAAGGTCTCCCTTGACAAAGCTAAGTCCTTCATAGCCGAAGATGGTACCCTACTCACTGATTTCGGTCTTGCATCTATTTGTTTTGAGAATCACATATTTGCTCATATTGTGGCCGTAACACTTCTTCCCCGAAAAGGCTCATTGAGAACTCTGTCTACTGGAGATGTGTTCGTTGTTTACTATCTTCTAAAGAAACTAAAGATAAATTGGCCGGATTAGATTTTGGGATTCATGCTTGAAAGCTGCAAGACCCTGGCAGTAACACTAGCCTTCCCTATGAGATGATTGTGACTCGGATAATAAAGGCCATGGGTGTTGATTAAGGCTGGCAAGGGAACCGGGTCCGACCCGGTCCGGTCCGATTCCGGTAATGGACCCGGTCCGGTCCGATTCCGATAACGGACCCGATACCAGTAAGACCCTATTCGGTATAACCGGTTAAGGTGGGTACTGGGAAGTGAACCAGTGCAGAAAGGGAGTTTTTACCGATTGACCCGGTGCCGATACCGATAAACGGTCAGAATTTTAATTTTTTTTATTGACCGTTAGGAGCCGTTTGACAACGGTCAGTGGGGCCCACCAACGACTCCTAACAACTTAGCTTCCCCCCAAACACCCCTACCTAACCTCTACACTATAAATATATCCCATATTCATCCTATTTTCCCACAAAATCTTCCATTCTCTCTGTATTTTCTCAAAAGACTCAAACTCATAAATTCTCTCTATTATCTACCCTCTAATTTTTTAATTTTATATTTTGTGGTATTAGCTAATTGGAGTTAGGAGATTTTTGAAGCCATTGCAGCTTCAATTGTCATCTCTCAATTTCAACTTTTAACGTTTGCATAAAAACGCAAATATTAGAATACATTCATTCCAACTTTAATCTTCTTATTTATTTACTTCTAATTTTTTTGTTATGTTATAATTTTATATTGCTTGTTAATTTATTATTTATTTAATATCTCTATTTGCTTATTTTATATTTTAAATATGGATGTAGGTAAATTAAGTAGAGGTAAAAAAATTATGAATTGCTACTAATAAGGGACGTGGAAATAGTTCTAGATCATTACCACCACATACACTTCTAGATTTAGTAATGGATGAAACTTATGTTGATGAAACTTACTTACCGTCTGACATCCTTATGATGTTAATTCTATTACTCAATTAGGCGATTTAGACAGCAGTATGGCAGTAGTATTTATACTAATTTTGAAGAAGACTTAGAGGATTCTCAAGAAGTACAAGAAGAAGAGTTAGAGACCCCCTACTCTACTAGTCCGGTTATAGAATTACCTACATTTACTTGGAATACTAGGGCTAAACGTCCTAAAAGATTATTAGTTTGACAATTTATGGAGCAAAATAGTAAAAAAAGCTACGCTACTTGTTTAAAATATAAGAAAGTATTAAAACATTTATTTGGGGGATCAAAAGGTGAGACGGGGGTTGCTAACTAAACATTTGAGATCGTGTAATAAAAAGAATTTGTTATTTAGAAGCTATTGCTAAGGGTAAAAAAAATGGTACACCTTTGCACAGAAAGGATCTATAGGAGTAGGAGGGTCAAACATGATTTAAACTGTTTTAAATAGGACTAACCCGGTGGCCCAAGCACAACGTCACATATAGTCGGGAAAAGATCATCGAAATTGGTAAAATAGTAGGCTTTGTTTGCTGGTCTACCTTTCGGTTTTTCCTTCACATCCGGTTTATTCATTATATTCGGGAGGTGTATAATCCATCTTTTCAAGATTTTTCTAGAAACACAATTAAAAATGATATTTTTAAATATCAAGCTGAACATTGTCATTATCTTCGTTGTCTCTTTGTATATTTTGATGGTAGACTATCTATTACTTCTGATATGAGTCGTAGTATTAATGGTAATGATTATTTTACTGTTTTCGCTCATTGGATTGATCATAATTGGAATATGCAAAAAAGAATAATAGGATATAAATATGTAGAAGAAAGTAAAATCAGTTCTTACATTGATTTTACAATAGCAGGTATTTTATAATATTTTTAATCCCTTGTGATAAATAATGTGTGTCACTTTAGACAATGCTTCTAATAATTTGAAAGCAGTTGATTTTTTAAAATCTAGACTTTGTCCAATTGATAATGATGTTTTTCATGTTAAATGTGCTGCACATATTTTTAATTTAATTGTAAAAGATGGTCTTGATACTTTTGAATTTAGTTGTCAAAAAGTTAGACTTGCTTGTGCTTGAATCTTTAAAGCAAAAATAAAGGCTAGACTTGTTGAATTTAAAAATCGTTGTGTAGAATGCCAACTTGAATATAGAAAAGTTCCAAAAGAAGTGTCTACTAGATGGAACTCTTTATATGAAATGCTTGAAGTAGCTTATGTTTATTGCATGCCTATACAATTAGTTATAATGTGGATACTTATTCAAGACTTTGTGATGATGATTGGGCTCAAGTTTACAAAATTATTAAATTTTTGAAAACTTTTTATACAGCTACAAATGCGTGTCTGGTCAATATTATCGACCATTTCTTCGGTGTTAGTAAATATTGTTGCTATTTCAAGGGAATTGTAAATTTTAAGAAAATTCAAAATATTTAAAGAGCCTATTCAATATATGATTGAAAAATTTAAAAAATATTTTTTCCCTATTTCCCAAATTTATTTGGTACTTTACTTTATTCAACCCTTTTATAAAGCTCAAGGTGTTGAAAAAATAGTTGAAGCAATTTATAAAAATTTAGAAATTCCAGCGGGATGAATTTTCAACCCTTGAGATATGTAAGAGTAGTATAATACCTAAATCTAGAAACTTATATAATGTATATAGAATAATCGAACGAAATGTTCCACCGACGCGACACATTAGTTCTAGGCTAAGAGTAGAAGATGTTAATGACTTGATGGGTGATTATCTTGATCTCGAATCATCTAACATTAATGATTTTGATTCATATATTTTGCAGGGATGAGATAGCATCGGATGCAAATGGACAACCCCAACTTTTGGCGTGGTGGAAGAACCATAACGAACAATATCCAAGGCTTTCAAGGGTGGTTCGAGTTGTCTTAGTCATTCAAGCGTCTTCAGTAGCTTTAGAGCAAGCTTTCAACATGAGAATATTTATTATTGGAGACCAGGTATTCTTTGGCAAAAGGCAGGTTTATCGGTGTTATTAGGAAGATTGGATAAATACTTTGACGAAGGAAACTTTTGGCTCCAAAGTTATTGGCCCAAATTGAAGATGAAATAGATGAAATATTTGGGGAAAATAGTGATGATGGCATGGACGCAATGGAGGAACAAGGAAGAGTACCAATTGTAGAAAATACGAGAGGACACGATAAATAAGTTACATAAATAACTTTTTGGAGATTATAGGTTTTAGTTATTTAGTATAATAATAGAACCTAATTGAAATAGAACCCTTCCTAGAAGGTAAATTTTGCGTAGATTAGGTATTCTTTTAGTCTTCTAAATATTTTGTAATACATGTATGATTTTATTTATTTGAATAAATTTTTAGGCTATTCGCCTTAATTTGTTTTAATAATTATCTTTTATTTAATGCAACTCATTTTATAAATACTTAGTATTACTTACTTAAAATTAAATTTATATTTGATTTGCTAACCCAGTAACTTATCGAGTTACTTCATAAATTTATTACTATTTATAATTTTTCCAAAACTTTAATAAGCTACAAATTTAATGAGTTTTGACTTTTGTAAAAACAATTAGTTAGTTTGTTACTTTTGGAAAAGTTCATAAGTATTTAAAAGTTCATAAGTTATTAACTTTATAAGTTACACTTATAATTTTGAAAAAAATAATCAAAAAATATCCCCCCAAAAATGATTAACTTAAATTCTTAATAGACTAATAATTATACTAATGGACTAATAATTAAAAAATTATAAAAACTTTAACTTTTTTTTTTTTAAAAAATAGAAATAAATTAAAAGAAAAGGACACAGGTTACGGACAGTTACGCTCCGTATTACACGGATCGGACCGGACTATGTGGAATACCGGTGGGCCGTTTCGGTCAAAGGGCCCCCGATCAACCGGGTCTGGAAGCCCGGTCCGTTTACGGGAAAAATCGGTTCGGAGGTTCCGGTTCATTGCTAGCCTTAGTGTTGATGGGTCAAGATTCCCAGTGAAGGAAATCTTCTCCACCTACAATGATCGAGCTTTCTCCAATATAGGTTCATGTTCTAGATGAAGGGGTCTCGGTCAAGAAGGCAAGTTACAAACACAAAAGTCAAACACCGCATCTGCTTGAAGGTCCTAGTAGTGTCGGATTGGATGATGCTCAAGGTGTTGTCCTCCAGCTCTCTCTTATCGGAAATAGAAAATCAAACGAGTCACTTGGTGCGGTGGTGGGTGACTGCACAAGTGCCTTTGAACATACGAGGAAGCTCTTGCGATGTGACAAGTCTGCAAGCTCAGCTATCTCTCATTCAACGAGAAGAGGTGAAATCCTTCAACACGATGCTCAAGCAAGTCGACTTTGTTCTTTGCTGAGTCGGCGTCTCTAGATGTGAATTGGTTGTTGATGTTTAGAACTCCTACTCTTCTCTCTCTACTCATTTTGAAAAGTCTATCATTCCTTCTACGGCGTATAATTAATATGCTAATGTATTTTCTTAGTCGTCGTTAACTCTTGTGGTCCTCTATGATTTTTGAAAATCTTTTTTTTGAACTCTTTACCCCTACATGGGCTATGTGTTGCTATATGATATGTCCCTTTTAGTGATGAAGGAGGAGAAGTACTTTATGCGGTTTTGTCTATGATATATGCTTGTGATAATATAGTTCTTTAAGTTAAATGCCTCACTGTTTTGCTGTTATATTCTGCCTCATTTATTACTCATTTATTTAACTTATCAATTCATGTGGCACGAAGACAATTTTTTTTTTATATACTGTGTCAAGCTCTTTTAGGCGACATACACAAAGTGAGGAAAGCAAATGCCTCAGAACAACATGCACCAAGTGAGGGAGAGAAACTCAAAAAGATCCCACCTTTAGGGAAGTGTCTCTAAATCATATCCTCAGAATTGTCATCATCAAAAAGGGGAGATTGTTGAACTTATTTTAATGATAGCTAATTAATTTTATTTAATACAGGACAAAAAGGGACCTCAGAACAAACAACCCCTATTAAAGGACTCAGAAGTCAGCGGGGCGCCAAGCTAAGGACTAGGGAGAAAATTATTATAGATCTCCAACAACAAAAGAAATCAAGAAATTCTGTCTTGATATGGATCAAACGCCTACAAGAAATCAAATTGTCAAGGAAGAAAAAGAGAAACAAATCAATCAACTAAAGAGGAGTAATATCAATCAACTAAGGAGCAAATCAAATCATCAATGAAGAAAATCAACATGCCACATATAAAAGAAAGATTTGGAAGACCAGAAATACAAATCAAGGGGGCAGGAATTCCATTTAAATTCAAGCAAGAAGAAAACACCATTAGTAGGAGAAGATAGCCATGAAATCTCATCAAATGGTGATCATCAAGATTTCAATCACGTATCCATCTAGCATGATTGATATAACAAATTCCTTGGGTTACCTTAGAGCAAATCAATCAAGATCAAAGGAATTTGATCTCCTACCTTTCTCAGACGAAGCCCGCTTTTCTAAAAAGAGATTGAAGACTCCCGGAAGATGTATACCTTCCTTGATCAACGACAACTTCTTGTCTTGGTATTCATTCATTGTATTTTGAAAAGAAATAACAGTGATCATAAAAGAGAGAAAAAGTTAGGTAGATATACAAGTAGAAGTTGTATCAATCAATAGTTGGTGAAACACTTTGTAATCCAACCTCTTACAACTCCTAAAGGAAACCCTTGTAATCCAAGGGGATTTGACTAGAGCACCACCACACAGTGATTGGAACCGATTATAAAATAACTTTTGTCATTTATATTCCTGCATTTTAATACATCTCGATTGTTATCGCACTAACATCTTCTACAGAAACTCGGTCGAGCTGATCTATATTTAAATTATTTTTTTTTAAAATTTCACCCCCTCCCTCTTTATTTATCATTAACCTAAGATCCCTTTCTTTCTCTTTATATTTTTATTTGCTAGCTAGTACCTAAAATTTCATTGTGTTGTGTGATATCAAGTCATGCATGTAATCCTAAGTTTAAATATACAACTCACAGTTCTAAATAATTCTTTTCACATGTATGTGTGTAATGAAGAATAATTGGATGTATGGTTTTCTTTTATAGTATAATTTTTATTCTTTATACTAAGAGTTCATTTGGATTAATTTTTTTTAAAAAATTAACTTTTAAATAAAAGTGTTAAAAAGTCAAAAAACAAAAAAGTTAAAATTCAGGATTCCTCCGCTTATAGATTTTTGCTTGTTTTAAATTTATTTTAAAAAAAATAAAAAAAATAAAAAAAATTTTAAAGTTAAAGAAAATTAAAATCGATTTAACCAGCTTTTAATCTAATCCCAAACAGGCTTTAATTATGTTGTACCATATACTGTACATTTAAAGATTTTGGCATGAACAGGCGAATTAATTTTTTTACTTAAACATTGGCTACTTTTTCAGTAGTAAGCTGCTTCCAGGTAATTGCACAAAGGGCTTTACCTAGCACTCACTAGATTAATGTTTGGATAAATTAAAAAAATATTTTTAATTTTTGTATTTTAATTAAATTACATGTTTTTTTTGTTTTTTTAAAATTATAAATTAAAAATCTTAATTTATGACTTTTGAATTATAAATCATAAGTAAAAAACATATCCAAACAAATTCTACGTGGTTAAAGTACTTAAAACAAAGAAAATGGAAAATGGAAGAACATATATAAATTTACTTTGCTAATTAAGGCAGAAATTGGTTGAATTCTTTTTCCTTCTGCCAACAATATTACATTTTTTAACATAAGCTGCAGCCTTTGTTGTCCATCTACTAAATGTCAGTTTTCATTTTTTTCAATTTGTATAATGTGTTTATTTTTAAAAATAAATATCGTTCCATGTACATTATGTGGCATAAAAATGTGGACGGAAATCATAATCATGAGCATCCTACTATGTCATTTAAAAAATTAAATATATTCATGATTAATTTATAAACTCAAAAAATTATATTAAAAAGAAAAATTTACGATTTAGGATTGAGTCCACAACGTGCGTAAATATGCACATAAAATATATCAACAATAAACCTCATGTAAAGTCCTTCAAAATGATATATTCATTGCCCAAAATAACAAATTTGGCACGTCATTTCTTTTCCATTGAAATTTGCCTAGAAAATTTTCGAATTTAAAAGATTCAAGATTATATTTTCAAAGCATCCAACTTTCGGCACTCATATCTCCTTCATTTTATATCAGAAATTCACAAATAATATATCGTTGAAAGATTTCGAGATGATATTTCTAATAATATATGTCTTGAACACATGAAAGCCTGAAGAGGAGAAAACGAACGAAAGTCTGGGTATTTATGCACAAAACTCATCTCCTTCGTTCCATATCAAAATTTTTACAAATAATATGTCCTTAGAAAAATATCAAAATATCCTCAATAGTGATATATAAGATCGCACATAGATGAAGCCTCGGGGGGAAGAAACATAGATTACATATTTGAATGTTCATGCTGAAATTTCAGATTTCTTTCTATTTTGAAAAACTTTCCTTTCTAGAAGTTTTCTAAAATTTTGTAAGTTTTACTATTTTTATAAAGGTGGTTTCTTTCTTTTTCAAGTTTATTAGTGTCAGGACATAGCGAGGGGACCACAAATTTAGTGTGAGACTTTCAATTATGGTATTAATTACTTAAAATAGAAGAAATTAATATCTGATAATCAAATTAGAAATTATTTCACTAAAAATCCGTAATTGCACTCGATTATAATTTCAAAATCGTTCGTTAAATCTTATTTAACTCCCCATGTTAAAATTACATATACCAACCAATCGAATTAAATTTTTATTATTTAATTCAGCGATTAATTTAATTCTTTATTCATATAACCTTATTTCATGTGACGGATACAAAATCCACCTATAAGGTTTTCATATGAAACTTATAAGCAACCATGAATGAGTATCATCAATCAATCTCAAGGTCTAGACATGGATTCCATCAATTAATTAATTATTATTTCACAAATATTATTCGTCATCATCAAAGCTATGGAAATATTTTAACTCACGAAAGAGTTTCACTCTTTGATAGATCAGATAACAAACAAATTACATTGATCATAATAATTATATCAAGATTAAGGGTGTAAGTACATTTAATATCAGAGATGTTTCATAAAATTCAAAACATAAACAATCATCTCTCTTTGGTCCGTTCAATACACACAAAGTGTACTAGCACAAGAAGTTGGAATGCAACCATTTCCATAATCAAGAATAAATTATCTTTAATCTTGTGCTACGATCATACCAATGGATTTGTCCAATTTCTATTTTTAGATTGTGAACATGTATAAACTTTACACTTATAAGAACCGACTATTTAATCCTTAAATTGTATAAGCTAATTAAACTCTATAAACTAAATCATTTACTATATAAAAAAGGACATACATGCAAAAATGATCTACTTAAAGCAAAATTTTATTAATCCGAATAAATAAAATAATTGTACATAGAAAAAGTAAACATAATACTTACCATTTCATGGTTAATAGTATATCATAACAATCCACATAAACTCATAACCATGCACCTACAACTTTCCGCCCATTCCTTCTACATGCTTATCAAAAGACACGCTGATAAGCTCTTTATGTAGTCAGCCAAATTGTTCTGTTGCAATCTTCAAAACCTTCACATCTCCCTTCTGAGTTATGTTCCTAATTAAGTGATATTTTCTCTCGATGTGTTTGCTTCTTTTATGAGTTCGTGGTTTTGCAATCGCATTACTATTATCCCAATAAAGTATAATTGGTTCTTGAATTGAAGGAATCACTCCAAGTTCTCTTAGAAATTCAAAGTCAAAATCCTATTTAGCCACCTCGGGCTGACTACGTACTCGACTTCCATGGCGGAGTCGAAAATACATGATTGCTTGATACTCCTCCAGACATGGCTCCACCTCCTAAAAAGTAAACATATATCGTGAGGTAGATTTTATTTAATCTCTATTTGACTAAAAATGCAAGATACTTGTATACCCAAAGGGCCTAGATCACCCAAGTGAAAAACTAACATATAATCCCTAGTCCTTTTCGGATACTTAATTATATGTAACCACGAGTCTAGTGTTTATTTCAGTTATTTAGAAATTAGTTAATCATGCCAACGATCAGCGGATGCCGGAGTGATGCATTGTGGGTTTACAACACTTTCGGCCTTAAAGCGAGAAAAATATGCATGATCTTAGGTGTGTTTATACAAATATGATGCACTTTTGCGTTGTTTTTAGGAAAATTAGGCATTGGAGTTGAAATACGTAAAATAACAAGAGTACAAAAAATAGGCTTAAGTACAGTCTCGGTATGACTCATTGATGAGTACGAAGCGGTATATTTATTTGTGGAAAATTTGAGCTTTGTACAAGACCAAGCCAAAGTATGACTCTTGGTATGAGCCTACCTTCACGGTATGAGCCATGCTTCAAGCCGATCGTGGAAAATTACGAAGGATGCACTTTGACTAATCTCTGAAGTACGGGTAGAAACCACGATTCGTATTGACTACCTACGACAAGTACCAAGGAATGTGGTGAACTTGAAGAATGTTGAATGAGATTCCATGGTATGAGGAGACAAGCGCTAGCGTTCAAACTCACACTTCACGACAAGAATGAAGGCGGCTTTGTCACCTAAAGAACTAACAAAGAGGTTGGGAATTTCGAACCCACAGGGAGCAAAAGGTAAGATCTAGACTAATTAGGTACTTAAAACTTATTGGTAAGTTATCTCCAAATTGGGAGTTCAAAAGAAAAAAATAATATAAAAATGTGCTTTTATCATAATTGTAGTTGATTTCAAGATTTGCAAATAACTAGGGTAAGTGTTCCCCATGGGTTCATAACTACTTCGGGCATACACACGTGATCAATCCCAATGCTTATAGACGATAATTAGGGTTCATCCAAATCATTGGTTCATCCATATTGGATGACTATACTCAATCATAGGGTTAGGTCTTATGGGGATTTCAAACTTACCATTATCAATATGTTCCAAATTAACTTTACGCGACCGCGGCTCAAGAGTTATACAATGATCATGGAATCAAGGCTTTGTTATAATTCTCTTTTTCTAATCTCTACTTCTCTAGATTCAAGCAAGTAAAGAACTCGGACAAGTCCTAGTTGCGCACAGATTAAGAAATATTTAATGATGAAGATAATATAATACAAGCGTTTTAACATTGGTTTTGACTCACTTTGTGTAACTCTATTTTGTTAATCCACCATAGTTCCCACAATCCCTAGTTGTAGGGGTTTTAGCCTCTCATATTTGTAAGATTTTAATTAGCATTCATAGACAAACACATAATTAAATACTTACAATAATAATTGAAAGAAAACCTGCTTTGAGTATCAATAAACAAACTCAAGAACAATTGATAAAATCAAGTGTTGATCCTAAGAATTTCTCTCTAAAACTTGATAATAATTCACAAATAAAACTTTTCACAAAGCAATCACACGTCTACTTTCTCTCTATTTTGTTCTACTAAAATAAAACATAAAGTATATTATACAAATATCATAAATCTTTTCCTAAGCTAACAAGAAATTTTCCATATGCAGTATGCAAGGACTCACGATCATACGACCAGTAACGGGGTTGTAGGGTCATACACACCTCTCGTACATTCCTTGGCCCACTCTGATTTGACTAAGTGTTGGCGGTGGTAAGACTTGCTGCCATAGTCCTACGAGTCGTACAATTCATTCGTGGCTTGGCCTGAAAACTTTGACATCCTTTGAAGTTTTCTCCCAGTGTATGGTACACCTCGTACCTTCCTCGTCTGACCATTACTTGCTTGTTGCATCTGAGTTCACATCTAGTCTTTAAAGTCTTGAGCTCCATTCATAATAGGTGTATGGGTTAGCCACAAGTCAATGTTAGACCTGATTTTTTGTACCTAGAAGGCTTTGCCTTGTGCAATTTTTCTCTACTGAAGATTTCACGGCTCCAGGTTATAGCTCGTACCATCTTGGTACAACTCGTACTAAGATTCGTACTTTGCTTCCTTATTTTAGCCTTTTGAGTTTTTCCACGAGTCTCGGTCGACTTATACAATCAAGGTACAACTTGTAACGAGATTAGTACTTGGCTAATTTTCTGCACCTTTATGCATCTTTTGCACACTTTTTCTCCAACACCTGTTTTCTAAAAACAAAGTAAGCACCTCATATCCATATAAATATACCTAAGTCCATGCTATTTTTTCATTTTTAAATAACTAATTTTAGTTTTTTTTAATATTTAGAAATTTAATATTTATTAACAAATATAAATTTATTAAGATTTAATTATACAAAACAAAACAAAAAAAAATTAACAAGCAGCTTAACTAGAAAATAAACCTAGGATACTACAACTAGCATCAATCAAAATTTGCCTAAACTCAAATAGCTTTTGGCCTTTTTCCCCTAGGTAAACCAAATCGGCATATGCACATCAAGCAACCACAAACCATGATAAATAGGTATCTAGATATGTCATCTAGCTATTAACAGATAATCAAGTCATCACCAATGCTTTTCACACAAATAGCGCGAGAGTCAAACACAAACCATATACCCTCATAGCAAATGAAGTCCCCCACTCAAAGATATAGGAAAATATGAAACATAGGACTGAACAAGTAAGACTCTCACCCTCACAAAGAAGTTTCAAATACTACATGTTGGATACCATAGCCTTGCCCTTATTTTCTCTACTTAGGCTCTTCGGATGGTCGAGGTTAGGATCACTATCGACTTGATTCGGGCGTGTAATGTAGGCTTTTCGAGTGGGTATGGTAGATATAATATTTTAGTATTCTAAACCCTCCTTGACACTACATACACATGTGGCTCCATTCTTCCTTTTCTTGTTTTATTCATTTTCTCTTTTTGTATCTTTTTTAATTTTTTCTTTTTGTCTTGTCACGCCACCTCATTTTAACTCTTTTTATTTTTCTCTTCCTTTTTCACTTCTCACGAGATTTATGCACCCCTATAGCCACCCTTAAGTTGGGCATTTTGGCCTATATTGAGGTTCATAATATCAAGGAGGGACCCCGGGGACAAAAGCAGGTTCATTATAAAAATGGATACGGTTAGGTGGTTAATAAAAAAAACGGTTCATTTAAGGCTCAAAATTGGGATCAAAGGAATCATGTTATTTTGGTAGGGTCATTTAAGCTAAAAATGGGCTAAATAAAATTGGCCTATGATCCTTTTCTAACCAACCATCCTAAACCTATGTAAAGACCAACCGAGAAGGATTCCTAGATCCTCTAGCAATATTGAACTACGTATTAGACCTCACTCACTCATGGTATACTACTTGAATTCATTCTACCTATATTTTGGTTTATACATGGCTAATAAGAAATACTCATGCTAATACACTAAATAACACAAAAACTACCCACGAAAAGTAATTCACGTCATCAAGTACATAACTAATCATCAAAAAAATTTAAGCAGGTCAATTTTTCAAGACTTCAAAACTAGTACAATTTATTGGTGATACTCTAAGATCCTTTCTAATTAAATAAGAACACAAAATAAAATCCTAAACATGACGGTTCTACTAGATGGCATGCTCGAGGAAAAGAAACATGGCAAGAAAAACCCTCGGACGAGATCAAAAAATCCCAAAAATACAAGTACACCCCCTCCCCTTTTTAAAAAGCATGCTTCGTCTCTGAAGCATAGAATGTAAGGAAGAAGGACGGGAACATGCACATGGCACACTAAGAGCTCCTATCATCCTATGAGTAGCACCTCACAGATTGCAATCAAATGGCTGTTGGAGGTGGCGGCACTCAATGAACCAGTATTAGTAGGGGAATGGTTGCCTTTAGCGTGCAGTCGCCCTATGACCTCAGGAATCACTAAGGCGAGATATACAGCTTACGAACGGTCCTTGCCACCCCAAGCTCATGGGTAGTGGTGGAGCTACCAGCTCCTCTTTCTCTCTCAGCTGACTACGACCTATGCTCGTTGTAAGTCTGCTGGCTCTCAATCTTACTGCTTATTGCTCTTTCTTTTGTCTCTTTATCTTCTTTTTTAGGGTCTGAGTCCTCCCGACATCCCCTTCAGAGACCTATTTTTTTCCTTTTCCCTCTCGGCTCCTATAGGCTCCTAATATGCCGCCAAATTTGCTCGAGTCTATGCCAATGTCGAGGTCGGGAAGAGTGGGGGATGCTAAAATTCCAGAGCTACGGGTGGTGACGGCTCGGCCACTTGGCTCAGGGAATTCAACTCCTCACGGAGAGTGCCCGTGTCGATGCAGCAGCCATACGGTCATTGAAGTGGCTCTCAAAGCTATATAGCCTAGCGTGTAGGACACGTGCGGTTTGCCCTCAATCTCGGCCCAGCACCCAGGCTTGATGTTCTCCATCATAGATTGTACCTTCTTCTCGGCTACGGTGATCTCTTGGCGAGCTTACGGAGAAATTCCACGGGCACTAGAAGTGTAGCACCCAGTTTGGGATCGACTCGAGAGGCTCATAGGTAGTGCGGCGAGAGGTGCTGAAGGAGCCTTTGAATGACCAGAGAATACGCCTTGATGTCTTGTCTGCTCTGTGAGGTGGGGGCATTCACCTACTCGCCCCAATTATTCGTGATCTTGGGATCATGGTAGAAAGTCATGTCCGGCTTACTAGGTTCATATCATCCCAGTTAAGCCAATATACGCGATCATTGTCCTTCTATCAAGTGCTCCTCACCACGACGCACCTTGATACACCTCTGTCACACAACCTAAACACGAGACTTCGGGAATAAGATGGTAGTGCTCAATCCAATGGCAGATCCACGGATCTCCTCACGCAATGACCCTCGGGATATTGATGGGGTATGGACATGATACATGCACAAAGCTACTCTATCGTTGAGGGTATTGTCATTCCTTTTATTGGAGCCAATCAGTGGCGAATTAACATCCAATAGGCTTTTCTTTATAAAGTTTAGGAAATTCTTTGTGACTTGCTTGCGCTAGTGACCCATTACGCTTCTTCTTTGTCCTCGGCCAACCCTTGACAACCATTGAATGCAGATCCGCCTCTCATCAACGCCCAACCGTTTGATCTTTTTCATGGCATCCACTGGTAGTCATATTGCGGTGTAGTGCGTGGTGGTACCAGTTGGGCCATATAGCAGTAGAGCAATGAGTGTAGCTCGAATATTACAACATTGCGGAGTCTCGTACTATGATGCTCTCTAGCTTGGGCTATTCTTTCAAATTTTGCCCCTCCTTTGCTTTTTGCTCCATGGTTCCAAATAATTGGCGTAGAACTCCCGGACGATCTCTGAAGTGTCACGCCTCAACTTGGGAGCGTAAGCGGCACCCTAATACCACACACTATACTACGAGCTAACCTGGTGGACACATACACTTGGTGCATGCGGTAGCATATAGTAAGAATATAAACGGCTATATCTCGGCTATAAAAAACGTAGCCTCGAGTCGCAAGGCTGTAATGTAACCCTATGCAAAACCAACTAACCATGGTGAAATAACAATATCATTCTATCTTTGTGGAACCAGTGCTATCTAATAGGTGTTATAACTGGGCCCCACACAAACAACACTCAAATTATCAATACATATAGTTTCTACCGGTAACAATGCACTAGTAACTATAAGCGTAGCCTTTAAAGAATTGGGAATATTGGTTAGGATAGGGCCCAGAGCCACCATCCCAAAAGCTATGTAACAAAAGATAGCTACCTTAGTGTGGCAACTCCGGAGGAAAAGGAGCTAGGAAATCCGCTAAAGCGAACAATGCTACGGTCTCGGAACTTATCTTTTTGAACCTTGAGCAGCAAGTATGTAGCGCCCCATGCATGGGAGTCAGTACAATATGTACCGAATATATAAGACATTAATAATAACTGAATAGAAGGCGATAAGAGCGAAAGTAATCGGCGGTAAGGTCGAGTTAGCTTTGTATGATATCATAACCATAGCATTTGCATCTGGTAGACAATTATACAAGCGGGAACTTAAGTTTGTATGATTCTACATTCATAAACTATATCTAAGAAAGAAAGGATACAAGCAAGGATACAAAACAGAACCTAACATGGCCTTAAGTTTGGAAGGTGCAAGCAACTAGAGACAACCTACCTAGGCCCCTTAAGCCACAGCAAGTGCAGAAAACTATAATCCCTATCTTTGTTTCACTATATCCACCAACGGGAAAAGTTTGTAACTAAAGCATACTCGATCTCTTCAAGAGGTAATGACTAAAGCTTTAAATTAATACCTTTAATGTCTGAGCCATGCGGCTCCTATAGCTATTATATAGGCCATCCCGGGCTTACCTGCCGATTGTGTACGAGCCATCTGGGCTCCTATTATTCGTATATAGGCCATCTAGGCTCCATATAGCTATATTCGAGCCATCTGGGCTCCTATAGCTGTATATGAGCCATTTGGGCTCACTACAGTTTGTATATGAGAGTCGTTTGCACTCACATGTATATGTGAGAGCCATATGGGCTCTGTAACTTAAATAGTAGCTAACAAGCGTATTCTATGTGTCCACGGCTAATTGAGATAGTCATGAAAGTAATTATAAAATCAGCGGCTCGGAAAGGAAGGCGAGGTCGAGGTGACCCACAGCAACGGTCACAGAAAGTCATACTAATACAATAGTCGTTCATAAGTGGATAACAAGGTTGTAGGCAATCAACTATATGGTTCTCTCGCCTAGAATAACTAAGGGCTACTAATAGCTGGGTATGATACTAGGTGATCGGTCAAAATAGTCCTTTAGTAGGCACAATAATTAACTTTGAAGGGAACCATAATACTAAGGTTCTAGTTCATAGGCGTCAATGCAGTGCATCGACAACATATAGCTCTGTGAGCAATGCAGCCACAGCCCAGGCGAGGTATCCTTTAGACTTAGCCCTTCTAGAAGTATGTATGTGGGAATATGTATGAATATCAAAGGCGTTAGCCCCATTATAACGGCTACTAAGATACCTTAGGATATCACGTAGTCCATCGGACTTCTAGCAACTAGGGTGGTTCCCAGTCGATATGACCAACGTAAGTCGAAAGAAGCTATACGGTCGGCAATGAGTAGTTCATCTAGAAAGCTACCACTCGATTCATTAAGCAGCACAGTTTCTGCTGACTCGAAAGTAAGGCCATTCTATTATGACTCTAGTCTGTAGGCATCAAAGTACGAATGGTCTATAGGTAGGCTTTACTATATATATATGAGCTTCAAATAGGAAGTTATATTGCCAAACTACGCCCTATGTAAGCTAAATTAACCAAGTACGGCGACAACTAACCACGCCTGCCTCTTTTCCCTCCATACGGCCACGGCCACTACTAGTCTCTAGATGGTAAAATAGCTGAATAGGTAATCTCTTTGTCAAACTGGTGATAGTTAAGCTTGAATATAATCTTTCCCAACAAAGGATACTATGTTACAACCTCAACTCATCTCATAGAAGCTAACCAAAACATGTATAATGTATTCCTCTGAAAGCATGAGTCGTATCAACTATACAACAAGAACAACTTTAGAAGAGGTTAGCCTTGGCTACCCTTACCTCAATTGTTGAATTGACTCAATCAATCCGAGCGCAATCAAGAACTTGTAATCCCTCCATATTCTAGCTTTACGCTAAGGGAGCAGGGCTATTATAATCCAACAGTTAGGCCAACAATTCATAGCCCACAAATATAACGATAATATATCAAAACGAGTTCAACTCGATGAAATCTTACAAATTTCTTATAGATTAGAAAGGAAGAAATACTTACTTATCACTTGTAGGCGCTTAGGACTTGATTATAAGTGATTTCTACAACTTCTACTGCGGGACTCCATCGAACCGAGGCTAAATTCAAAATTTAACTCTGTAGATATGTTCTTGGTAGGCCCTAGGAATCATTACCTAAGAAGAACTTGTGATTAAATGAGTTTGCGGTGTAATTTGATTTCACTTTGATGAAATTTATGTGAAGAAGTCGCATAGGCCGAGGGTCCTCTTTTTGAAATCTTAGAAATGAATTACATCTCACACTTATGCATATATATACTTGAGGAGGTGGGCGGGGGTCCGCGGTCGCCACCCATTATTCCACTTTTATGGGTGCGTGCGCCGCTCAACGTGGGAGGGAGGTTCACGACGTGGCGCCCGATACGGCTTTGCCTCAGGTGTTCTTTCACCCGCTAGCTCGATGACATGCTTGCATGCTCCACCCCGAATCAACCTCCCACTCACATCGTACTCTATAACTCTCAACATGCGTACGCACGTATTAGTTAAATGACGGTAACTTACAGGGTGTAACATCATCCCCCCTTAGGAACATTCACCCACCATGTAATCTAATCTTAGGCGGTCATTAAGCTTTGCCCCAATAATTTAGGCGAGTCTCCCCTTGTAATAGGGACTATTCAAAAAACCAAATACGGAAACAGTCTAATATAGGCATCTCACGGGACACTACAAACAAGTTGAAGAGCATAGCTCCACAACATATATGTAAGCAATGAAAATAATAGCAACAAAAGCAACTTCCATACAACAAATGAGAACTATCTCACCTCATTTATGCTTTATGCAGTCACGTGTACTATCATCATAGGGTATGGAACAAGTGAGGATATCTATGCACATGTCGTCCCTTGCTTTGATCATCTCACTCCTACGTTACTTGTCCTTCCATAAGACTTTAATAGGCTACATCTTTTGTCCTTACTCTGCGGACCTATCTATCTAATATGGCTATTGGAATCTTCTCATAGGAAAATTCCTCTGTAACTGAACATCCTCAAGCTGGGATAACCCTAGATAGGTCTCCTATGCACTTGCGTAACATCGATACATGAAAGACTGGATGAATAAGTTCTAGTCCCGAAGAACATTTTAGCTCGTAGGCCACTTGGCCTATCCTTAGGAAGATCCGGTATGACATGATGAATCTAGGGCTAAATTTGTCCTTCTTACCAAATCTTATAATGCCCCTCACTAGCGAAACTTTCAAGAATACCCAATCATCGACACAAAACTCTAATATACTGCGTATATCTGGAAAGGACTTCTAATGACTCTAAGGCTGTCAATGAACGCTCTCTAATGATCTTAACTCCCTCTTCTATATGATATATGTGTTAGGTCCTGTGTTTGACTGCGCCTATTTCAACCCATATTAGAAGACATATTTACACTCATACAAAGCCTCATAAGGCGCCATCTTGATGGTAAAATGGTAAATGTTATTATACGAACTCAACCAAGAGGTAGGTGTTCATCCCAAATTACTCTAAAGTCTAGCACACACGCCCATAACATATCTTCAAGCGTGCAGATAGGTATGTTAGTTAGCCATATGTTTAGGGACAAAAGGCATGCTCGAGGTTAACCTATGTTCCCAAGCTTTTACAAGAATAAACACACGGAATCTAACGTGAACTAGGTCCCTCTGTTTGGAGGCGTTAAGCCAGGACACTTATGCGTCGAGACTATCTCTCCTTAATGTACAATTCAATATAATTTTGTTTGAAAATGTAGCCCCCTTGCTGGCAGAAAGTGGGCTGAATTTGTCAACCTATCAACATCGACCCTAATGGAGTCAAATTTATGCTGAGCACATGGTGAACTGTAACGGGGTTTTATATTGACTGCTTCCCACTTCCATAGGCGACTATCTCTTGAGTCAGCCCGCTAGGTTACGGGTGTTCGGTGCCTACTGCTTTGGCAATTGGGACCTTTGTGCTTCAAACTCAGCAATATCTTTCTTCTTTCCATGCCACCAATAAATCTCTCTTATCTCATGGTACATTTCACAAGGTACATTTAGTCGGGCCCGGTTGAAGAATAACGAGAATAATGTACCTTTGCCATAATTTCTTTGGCTAAGCCACCGCCACCTCTGGAACATAGAGTCGAGTCTGAATTTCAAGACTCTATCCCCTATTAGCTCAAAGGCCACAAACTTCTCACGCTAAGCCTTGCCCCTGTGATATCTGCACTAGGCATGGGTTTTAAATGCTTTGTCTCTCTTTCTCCCTCCACAACTAGAATGACATTTGCTATATTGCATCACAACCCTACTATCATCCGAGTCCATCAATGAGACTCCTAAACTAGATAAGCGAGTGAAACTCTCGAGCTAATTCTCTCTTACGGTCTCAAATATGATAGAGGTGCTCATAGATGCAACTAAAGACATCGGCTACAATAAACTCTTGGGTGATACAAATTGTCTACGTCGCAATCCTTTGGCAACTCGAAGCCAATGATATTTATCACAATTTCAACTCTTTACATTTAAAAATATCTTGGAAGCCCTTATGATTAGTGAAGATGTCTACATGGACTACAATTAATACCTCCAAAATTTTTGAAGCATGGAATATTTGCATCCAATTCTGGGTAATGATGAGTAGGATAGTTCTTTTTGTGTCTTCTCGAAGCACCTTACGTCTTGCATCAGAACACATCCTAACCCCTACATGAAACATCACAGGTATACCGTGTATCCTCTAAACTCTCTAGCAATGCTAATCTTTGGTACAAATATCAATCTATCTTTTAGCCCTTAGAAACTCTCACAAGCTCAGTCCACTGGGAACTTAGGCACGCTACAGTCGGCTTTGCCAATGGTGCGTGGGGCGAGGAAAATCCTTCTATAACCCTTACCGTAATACCCAACTAACCCCGAAATTTGCCAAACACATTGGAGTCATGGTTCTAGGCTAAGTCTTAACAACCTCTATCTTTTACAAGTCAATCGAATACACTGTACCTAATACGATATGGCCCAAGAAAGCTACAAAGTTTAATACGAACTTACTTTTAGAGGACCTTACATATAACACGCAACCTCACGGAATCCAGATCTGCAGATTCAAGAGATATCCATGTCTTTTCGCAATGTGGCTATAATACATGCTTTACATATTTTGGTGCAATGCTGCTATGAACTAGTGTATGTAGGCAGCATGGTATCAACTAATATTGGCACATATCTAGCCAAGGAATCGAGACCTCAATGCGTACTCTCTAACGCATATCCTGTCCCATTTCGGGTATAGGCTGCTCTATGCATCCTATGTCGAATCTCTAAAGGAAAATAATGGTACATAAAGGCCTGTGGAAGGAAGGCATCCAAGTAGATGAAGATACATCCCACGCCTCTAGACCTTTCTCAACTCTCATATCATTGGTGCTATATCCACAGTGAAACATTACTAACCCCAGCGGCTCTGCGGAGGAAGCCTACATGACTTTGAATATCCTTTGCAATTGGTCTATGAGGTTTTTAAGGGTCCTCTCTATGGTACGTCCCCGTGAGCTTTGTAGAGGAATCAAGTAATAAACTCACAGATCTTCGAACTTTTGGGCCCCTTAATAGGCTCGTCGGCAATTAGTACTCTTGTTTGACGTTAGGCAGCACGCCATTTGAGTCCAACATATATATTGCACATTCCCTAACATCCTAATGCGTGGGTGTAGAGCGAAAGTAGTGTTGTCATATTGTTGCCTTGTAAAGTTTCCGATGCACAGGGGAATCTTTGGGAAAATGTCGAGAAGATGTCTCCCTTTCTCCCTTGGGCTAGGTACAAAGAAGATTAAACAATAATACTAAAGGTTCTAGTTCATAGGTGTCAATGCAATTACTGTCGACAACATATAGCTCCTATAGATGATCATGTAAGTAGGTAGGTATACTTAGACTTAGCCCTTGTAGGAAACATGTATGTGGGACATCTATATGAATAGCCAGAGGTGTTATCCCCATGTATAATGGCTATTAAGATACTTAGGATATCACATAGTCAGTGGACTTAAACTAGGGTGGTTCCTTGAGCGGTCGATACGACCAACCGTAAGTCCAAAGAAGCTATATGGTATTTGTGATGGTAGTCCACCTAGAAAGCTACCACCCGATTCATTAGGCAACCTAGTGCCATTGACTCAGAGGTAAGGTCATTTTATCATGCCTCTAGTCTGTAGGCATCCAAAGTACACCAATGGCCTATGGCGAGCTTTATTATGTATATATAGGTGTGTGACAGAATTATATTGCAAACTATGCCCTATTCCACCTAACTTAACCAAGTTCGCTATGACTAACCACGGGCCTCTTTGGTCTCTGTATTGAAAGCGCGACACTACTAGTCTCTCTAGACGGTAAATAACTTAACATGGAATCTCTTTGTCGCTTCTATCGATAGTCAAGGCTGAATATAATCTTTTCCGACAAGGGATACTACGTTACAACCTCAAGTCATTTCGTAACATCTAACCACAACATGTATAATCATAAGCTACTACAAGCATGGGTCATATCAACTATACGACGAGAACAACTTATCGAAAGTGGTTAGCCTTAACATATCTCAATTGTCAAATTCGCTCAATCAATCCGGATGCGATCGGGAACTCATAATCCTTCCGTATTTTAGCTTTTACGCCAAGGGAATAGGGCTATTATAATCCAAGAGTTAGGCCAACAATTCATATCCCACAAACATAATGATAATATATCAAAAGCGAGCTCAACTCAGTGAAATCTTATGAATTCTTATAGATTAGAAAGGAAGAAATACTTACTTATCACTTGTAGACATTTAGGATTTGATTATAAGTGATTTCTACAACTTCTACTCGGCGGGACTCCATTGAATCGGGCCAATTTCAAAGATTCAATTTCATAGATATGTTCTTCGTAGGCCTAGAAATCATTACCTAAGAAGAATTTGTGATTGAACGATTTTTAGCAGTGTAATTTGACTTAACTTTGATGATATTTGTGTGAAGAAGTCGCCTAGGCCGAGGTCCTCTTTTAAATCTTAAAAATGAATTACATCTCACACTTAGACATATATATACTTGAGGCGGTGGGTAGGGTCTGTGGCGCCCCCATCATGCCGCTGCAGGCGCAACATGCCACTCAACGCGGGAAGTAGGTTCGCGGTGCGGTGCCCAGTGTGGGACTTAAGTCTTCTTCCACCCCCATCCTTCTCCTACTCATGTTGTACTTTATAACTCTTAACATGTGTACACGTGCTTGATTAAACGAAGGAAACTTACGAGGTGTAACATGAAGTGTATCGATACGGGGATTTGGCCATCCAAATCGAACCCATAAAAATTTGAATGTCTTCTTCATCTCCTCCACCTCATTCGGTGTATTGGTGAGGATATGCAACTCTTCTTGAATGCTTCGCCTAGGCTTTTTGTTCTTAGCGGTGAAAGTAATACCTGGTCATAAATCTCAGGGGCTCTGGTACTCTCCATAGAGATGGTAAAGTTCTCCATAAGGCGAAATCTGCTCCTACTCGGCATTGGGTGCCTCCTCCTCGAATCCAGAGACTCACTATCTCCATCCTTGGATTGTTCCTCCTCGGACCTGTTCATCATTAGAGTCGCATCCAAACTCTTGGGCTCTTTCCCCTCGGCTCCCTCGTCATACTTGGGAGCACCGGCGGATGTGGCGGTGGGCTGCCACGGTCTAGGCTTTAGCTTTCTCTCTAGTGGTTCGGGTCAGATCGATTAATCGAGATGTGTTGACACGATATTCATCCATTTCCCCAGCAACGTGCCACTTTTTGATAACGCTCAAACTCACACTTCACGACCAAAGTATAGAAGTAAGTAATTTGTCGATAAAGACCCTGACAAGAGGTTGGGTTGAACCCAAAGGAATAAAGTAAGATCTAAGACTAATACCGATTACTTAAACTTGTTGGTAAGTTATCTCCAAATTGAGGGGTTCAAAGAGAAAAAAATATTAAAGCAAGATCCTATATGTAGTTTGTTATCAAGATTTGAAAATAACTAGGGTGAGTTCCCCATGGGTCCATAACTACTTAGGGTATGCACACGTGATTAATCCCGATGCTTACTTGTAGGCCCGATAAATAGGGTTCATCCAAATGGTAGGTTCGTCCATATTGGATGACTATACTCAATCATCGGGTTAGGTCTCATGAAAGATTTCAAACTAACCGTTATCAATATATTCCAAATTAACTTTTACCGTAGCGCATCTAAAGTCATACAATGATAATAAAAATAAGGCTTTGTTGTAATTCTCTTTTCCTAATCCATTACTTCTCTAGGTTCAAGCAAGTAAAATTGAGCAAATCTAACATTGCGCACCATTAATAAATGTTTAATGATGAAGAGTTACAATACAAGCGTTTAACATTGTTTTTGAATTACTGTGTGTAGCCTATTTCGTTAATCACCATGGTTCCCACAATCCTAGTTGTGGAAGTGTATACCTCTCATATTTGTAAGATTGTAATTAGCATTTATAGACAAACACATAATTAAATACTTACAATAATAATTGAAAAGAAAACACCTTTGAATATCAATGAACAAACTCAAGAACAATTGATAAAATCAAGTGTTGATCCTAAAAATTGCTCTTGAACTTGTTAATAATTCACAAATAAAACTTTTCACCATTTTAAGCAATCACACGTCTACTACCTTCTCTCTATGTTGTTACCCAAAAATAAAATATAAAAAGGATTTATACGAGACATGAGAGCCTTATCTATGCTAATAGGGAATTTTTTCATATCTGAAGCTAGCTTGACTCATGATCATACAACCCGTAACCCGAGTTATGCAGTCATACACCTCTTGTACATTCCTTGTTCAGCCTCATGATTTGACTAAGTGTTGTGGAGTTGGTATGACTCGTACCATAATCCCTCACAGGTTGTACAATCTATCCGTGGCTTGGCTCACGAGAACTTTGACATCTTTTGAAGTTTCTACGAGTGTTGTGAGTACGCCTCGTACCTTCCTCTATGAATCATACACCTTGTTGCATGCGGGTTAGCAAGTCTTTAAGAATCACTAAATCTCCCCCACCGACTCATGGTATGGAGTATTAAAGTCGATGTTACGATTACATGGGTTCCACCCTATACCAAGAGATTGCCTTGTGCAATTTTTCTACGAAGATTTTCACAATTTCGATTCTGACTCGTATTACCTTGGTATGGCTCGTACTAAAGTCGTACTTTGCCTTCACCTTATTTCGGGCTTGAGTGTTTCCTTGAGTCTCGGTACTTGACTCGTGCTATCAGTACGGCTAAATCTTGAGATTAATATGGCTAATTTACGCACTTTTATGCATCTTTTGCACATTTTCTCAACACCTATTTTCCACGAAAACAAAGTAAAAGAACCTCATATCTATATAAATATACCTAAGTCCCATGCCAATTTCTCGAGTTTTAAGCATCAAAAGTGCTATAAACTCAAAGCACATCGACAACCACGAGTTGTAAGAGCAAGGTGCGCATCGTACCAAGGCAGGGTTGTGGAAATATTCATAGGATGTTAGAAATCACAGGTTCAGACCATGGTAGAGACATAAGACTCGTAGAAGCATTATGCGAGGTGGTATCAGCTCCCCAACACAACCAAAATCGGGGTTCTTGAGCATTATATGAGTGGAAGCTACTACTCATTGAGTTCATGATACGAGTCATTGGATACGCGTGCGGTTATTACGAGTTTTCTGTTAATTAGGAAAGATTTCTAATTATTTATATAAATACTTTTCTAGGTTATTTTTGTGAGGGGAGAGGTACATTTAGTCGAACTTTGACACATTTGAAGAAAATACTTGAGAGATTCTTCTTGAGTTTTCTAATATTCTTGAAGATTATTCATTGTTCTTGGATTGATCATTGTTGAATTGTGCAATTGATCAAGTGGGTTTTATTTCAATCATATTGTAAGTTTTTAATTATGTTTTTGTCTATGAATTCTAATTCTTCTCTTACAACCATAAGGCTAAAATCTCTACAACTAAGGTTGTAGGTACCATGGTGAATTAACTAACTAGGGTTTTGCACAAGTGATTCTAAACCAATATGAAAGCTTGTATTAACGTCTCTTTATCTTGAACATTTCTTAATGGATCGCAATGTTAGGACTTGCCCGAATTCTCTACTTGCTTGAACCTAGATATGTAGAATAGGAAGAGAATAAAAGCCTTAGACTTTACGGTTCATTATATAACTTGAGCTCGTGCGGGATAGTTATTTTGAAATAAATTGATAACGATTAAGTAGGAAATCACTCAGGGCCCTGTCCCAGTAGTGAGTATAGTCATCGATAGGGACAAACCGGTTGTTTAGTGAACCTATGTTATCAGGTTCTACAAGCTAAGTATTGAAATAGATCACAAATATAAAACCCGGTAGTTATGAATCATAGGGGAACACCTCCTAGTTAATTGCATAATCTTGACAACAACAACTCAATTTCCAACACTCTCACTTAATTATTTTGTGAAACCCCCATTAGGAGATAATCATACTAAAATCATAAATACTATATTCTACATCCTAACCATATTTCCTATGGGATTGACCCCAACATTTGTTGGGTTCTTTATTGACAATGTTCACATCATACTTTTATAGTAGTGTGATTTGAACATTGTAAAAAAGAGGCATTATCGGGAATACGGTCATGCCCCGCCTTGGGGAGTATGGCCCGGCCCCTAGTGCCCTAGTAGGACCTAGGCGCTACAGTACAGAGCCTAAGCATGGTGCTTGGCTAGATCTATCTCAGATTCCCGGATAACAGCGGGCTATATGACGGCTGTAAATGCAGGCCTCAGGCCGACTAGGCCTATAACCATTTGTAAAAGATTTTAGCTAACCCAAAACATACTTATAAGGAAACCTATGCGGTAGGCAAAGGACACCATGTTGTCTAGTCATTTGTGACTCAACATAAAGAATATTTTTTAACTACGTGACCGACAAGGTCACCACTACTATCCGAACAATGGCCCCACCGGCCAACACAATTAGAAATGCTAAACAACTAAAAAAAAACACGGCCTCACACGGCCAAGCCACAGCGGCCACGGGGAGATGTATATATACAATCACATGACCTCTATAGTCTTGATAAAAATGATCGGGACGGGGCCCGACCTACCATGCTTGGCCACAGCAAGAAAAAGAACTACACCTGTGAATATCGAGCTCGGATGACGGGAGGCGTGACTCTATAGGCCAGGCTGGAATCACGAGGGATCGCCTCCTCATCTCTGGTACTTACGGGCAAGTAATCACGATTGCCCCAGGGCGTCGGTACCCGCGACGAATGCGGTATGCCAAAGCAGGCGAGATACAGCGAATACAAATAACATAACTAGATATTCGAATAAGGAGATAGCAGATCATAGAGCGTATAGGCTTGGAATAAGGCTTTTGTACTATGATAGGCGGGGAGTGTGCACATGTCTGAATATCTTACGAGCCATTTCGTAAAGACTGGTCTTACACTAGGGCTCTATATCGAGATATCTTACGGGAGCAGTGAAGTACTAGTACGTCAGCTGAATACGATGTGGACCCTTTCTTGGGGTACACGGGTTTTTGTACGGCCAGGATGGGTGTCGGGCTTGCGGGGTGTTCCACATAATAAGCACTAGGTTGACTGAGCCGACTCTCACCTACAAAGTGCAGGAAATCGTGTACGACCACTTAACATAGTGGAAAACAATTATGGTATTACTAACCTACAGTATGCCCCTGCAATGGAGTCTCTAATTATGGTTACGGCACATGCGATAGCATTCTGCTTGATCTTTAAGGATGCTTCCCTGTTAATACGGGCGCCCAGTAGTCGTTAGGCAGATCTAGCTGTGCCCTTATCATCTAACCACAGTTAGGGCTATTAAGCTCTTGTAAGCTTACGGAAACTCGTCACGTGACAAACATATAAGTCCATTAACTCAATGGCGAGAACTAGAAAGTTTCTATGGCTTCATACGTGAATCCGCACCCTCTTCTTGGCGAGGGAGTCTATTTGTCTGATCTGTATATACTTCCTAGCACTAACCGGAGATCGTATGATCGTAACCCCAGTGGCCATTTACTCACGGCTTATATACGATATGCGCTTATATACATATATATTAATACTATTATACAATCCATCTTTGAATTTTGTAGTAATACGTAATCTCTAACATGCTTTCTTCTGAATTTCATCTTGTACATGATATACCGCTTCTACGGTCTAATAATACCTCTGTCCTCTCTTATCATTTCATTGGACTTTCATCCCATTAAGGCTAACAAGCATATACACTTTAGTTATGGTCTGTTGTTTGAAATTTCGTCACTCTTACAACATGGGGTCAATATCCGAACCTTGTGGCCTTACTTGGAATTATATTGAGAGCCCACTGACGATCTGTGGGCGTTATCTCTAGGCCAAACTAGATTAGAGTCTACGTATCGGTAGTTTCTTAACTTCTCCATAGGCGGACATACCACAACATTACGAACCGCAATCTCTACTTTGTCTCTTGTGCTCGATCAGAGGCTTAGTCCTTAACACCTACGATATTCTATCAATTTGGGGGTGATTCTAATTTCCCCACAAAATGCGGCCATTCTGCTTCTTCCCCTTATCTTGCTTAAAATTTGAACTCTGCAGGGTTCAAAGGTACACCTTTCATTGTTAACAAGATTATTGGTCAAATCTTGAATCGCCCTCTTCTGACTTGGAGTCGGACCCATCGGTCATAAGACCTCCCTATCTTTCGGTATCACAGCCAGGAAACCACTAACTATTATCTTGCGGTATGTCTTCAACATTGTTAGCGTATATGGCGGACTTGGCCATTTCGACTCAAACTTGACTATTACTGGCGTTCATCAGCGCCAGTCTTTTACACTGGTTGAGTAAGCTACTTGATCTTACTTTCTCTTGGCTTATTACCATGAGTCTGCACTACTTACGTAATCATAGGGGCTCTTTACGGCTCTCACAACACTTCTTTTGGAATTAATCAATCCGTCTTCACTTACTTCTTGATTTGGGTAACCTCTCCTCAATTCTTATGCCCTTTACGTATCTTGGAATCAAAATTAAGAGGTGGGAATAACCTTTTCTTATTGCACAAAACGGAAACATGGAACTTACCACATCGAAAAGATGGATATGGGAATCCCGGCATTTCCCTCTCTTTCTCACACTTATACGATAATCTAGTATTGTCTATTATCTTATTCGGATCTTATATATTTAACAAATAAAGCAACTTCGTATGTCTACGTTATGCTTATAACTTCCTATTATGAGATTATAGGAATATCACGAGGAATGAATATAGATAAAGGTATCATTGGGAGGCTGCTTGATACCTCCTCATATCTTTGTAGTTACCCTTTAAGCCAATTTGGTGTCCTCTTATCTACTATATCCAATCTTATTGCTGTGATAGGGTATTTCAACGTCTGTCTTTGTATCGCCAACCAAAGAATATGGTAAGTTTTTAGGGACTCAACCTATCTTGGCATCGCAAGCTCAATAGCACAACTGAATGAGGAAGAAGAGTAACCATCCTATCATGCCCCTTGCAACCTCCGCCTATAGTATGTGGTGCTAGCACATCCATAGACAAGACTCACATTTAGCACGGCTTGGCGAGACTCCACTGAGACACGACTGCTACGATACCAAGTTTGTCACGCCACGCCTTGGGGGTATGGCCTTTTTGGTACTAGTAGGACCCTAAGTACGCTACCTGGTGAGCCTAAGCATGGTGCCTGGCTAGCTCTATCCAGATTTCTGGAAAAAAGCAATTTCTATAGCCACACAGAAAAGATTTATTAACCCCAAAACATATACCCATAAAGGGAAACCTATGCGGTAGGCAAGGTCACCATCTTTGTCTAGTTATACATTTACTCAACATAAAGAATATTGTTTAACTACGTGACCCGATAAGGTCACCACTACTATCAGAAGATGGCCCCACACGGCTAACACAATCGACAATGCCTAAACAACTAAAACAAAATGCACGACCTCACCTGGCCAAACCTGGCCCGACCTGAGGGAGATGTATATATAATCTGCAAGCCTCTATAGTGCTGATAAAATGTCGGGACAGGGCCCTGAGCTACCTATATTGGCACAACAAAAGAAAAGAACTACACCTCTCTGAATATCAAGCTCAGGATGACGGGGAGGCGTGGCTCTATAAAGTAGTACAGGAATCACGAGGGATCGCCTCCTCGTCTGCGAGTACACTGCGAGGCGTGTCTGGGGTGCCCAACGGGCGTCGGTACCAGCAGTGCGGGTATGCAAATGGCCCAGATACAAGCTGAATACAAATAACATAACTAGCAATTCGAATAGAGAAGGAGATAGCTGAATCTGTAAGCCCGATATGGCCAAACCAGGCTTTTACGTACTATGATAGGGCGGGGAGCGTGCACAATCGGCCCAGCGGCGACTCTTGTCTATTAACTAATATATAGCATGTAAATACATATATATAGCAAGCAGAACGATACCAACCCCCATGAGCGGATGGTACCAACCAAACAAGCAATCTATACCCCTACCGGTCAAAACCAACCAAAAATAAATCACTCCACTCATCGCAACTACGAGCACCTGCCGGCCCCTGGGTCTTCAGCTCGGGCCATAGCCTCCGATATAAATAGCAGGTAATGCAGTACGGAGGACTCCTATGCGTATCACATCTTGTAAATGTATAAAAATACATTCCCACTGGGCGCATGCACTTTGCGGGTAATACATGCTTGTAATCTTGTCCGGCTGATATGGAAACTTCATCCCAACTTCGTCCAATGGGGACGGCATGCCATTTCTTGGGTAGCTTAAACCCACCGCTCGGTGGGAGACACGTTTACCAACCCAGGGGCGACGGGGACGCTCAAAAAGGGTGCCCTCACGGCACAATCAAGTCTCAACAATCAATAAGCATATATCTCAAAGCAAGCATGTTTAAGCTGAAAATACTATCTGTATGCGATTTCTTATTGAACTCTTTGTGTTATACGATTCTCATACTACTTTATACGAATGCGGGATCTTTATCAGTTTGCATGGCTAATACGTAGCCAAGATACTATACGGGTATATGGCTAAATACATGTAAGGTATCATCATTTGTATAGCTGTCATATGAATGCACTATCTGTTGTATGGCTAATGCGCCCAGCTAAAGACTTCTCTTTGTCTAACTAATTTTACTTACTAACTTTTATTACGAATATATGTCATATTACTCTAAAAACATACTTGCCCTAACGCTATGTTGGGCTATTAAGTGCAGTGATAACTCGCCATTTGAAATTGTTTGCTTTACTAACTCTAAAAACATGCTTGCCAAACTCATACTTCTCAAACTCATTATTCAACTCGGAAATTCTATTACGGGTTGCATATTATGCTAGGCTAGAATTACTAACTTGCTTGAAGAAGCGCTTTACATACCTTAACCTCGGGTTATCCGACTTTCGAATGACTTCAGTCGGTACTCCGATTATTTCTCCCACTTTGCATTCACATATATGTCAATTAGGACTAAATACACCAATATTCTAAAAGAAAACGTCACTTCCGATATATTTATAGCCCAAACTTTGGCTTATCGAAAGACGGTCAAAAACTTGCTATTTCTCGAAAGTCCGGAAGGGAGAAATATTCACTTTAAGGCTAGGAGTATATTGACACTAATTTGGAGCAATTCCACTTACCTTAGCCGTAGCACGACGGTTTGTCGGCCGAATTTGGCAAAACTAAATCCGTAGAAATGCTCCTATTGCTAAATACCTCGGTACATCGAGGTTAATTTGTGAGTTTGGACTACGTTTGACGGGCGTAATCGAGTGATAATTTAATATACTCTTCGTACCCTCTACATTTCTCTCACGAGCTCTATGGAAATTTAAGATATATATTGAATTAAACCGAAGTGGAGGCTTTATATACTTGAGCCTGGACAGGGCCAACGTGTCACGGAGCTAACGCGGAGGCTCCACCTCCGTGACACGTTGCCATCGCGGAGGGGCTCTGCCCCGGCTCCTTCCGCCATGGTTCGACAGGTTTCTCGTCCGGTCTTTTCCCGGGCCTCTTTCTAGCATATATGGATTTCAAATACTCTTAACCAACACGCAAATAGACCATCTATGTTTCGGGAATTTTACGGGGTGTAACAAATGCGACTTAGGATTAAATTAATTAATCATTATTTCCTCGTTTATATTTTTCTTTTGTTTTTGTTCTATTAGGTTACAACAAGGAAACCCTAACAAGATGAACCTCTGTAAGCCACTGATGGCATGAATGAGTGTTGAGATACTGGCAACCGTCCTAATGAATTATGATGGGAATGATGTCCAGGGGTACACAGAGATGGTCAATGCCCTAGAGGGAATGGAGTCCTAAAACTTCAAGCCAAAGAAGTTGAACCTTGATTTTAAAAAATACGGCAACCCATCCAGCGAAACTATTTGTTGAGGTACCACTGGTTTTGGAGCTTAAAGCTCTAACCCCACATCTAAAATATGCTTTTCTAGGGGAGAACAACACCTTGGTAGTGATTATAGCAACAGATCTTGTAGACGGGCAAGTGGAGGCCCTAGTTTCAGTATTGAGAAGATACAAAAAGGCAATTGGGTGGACCATTGCCGACATAATCGGTATTCCCCCTGGCATTTGCACCCACAAAATCCACTTGAGTTGAATTGTGTACTGATCATAGAGTTACTAGAGACAACTAAATCCACCTATGCAAGAGGTGGTGAAGAAAAAGATTATCAAATTTCTAGATGCAAGTGTAGTTTATCCCGTTACTGACAGTAAATGGGTGAGCCCGGTACAGTGTGTAAAAAAAAGCGGAATCACTCTAGTGCCAAACGAGAGGAATGAGTTGATACCAATAAGTTCAGTTACAAGGTGGCGTGTTTGCACGGACTACCGGAAACTCAATCATTGAACCCGAAAGTACCATTTCCCGATTCCCTTCATGGATCAGATGCTTGACAGGTTGGCAGGTAGAGGATGGTACTATTTTCTTGATGGTTACTCGGGGTATAATCAAATCTCAATAGCCCTAGAGGATCAAGAGAAAATTACCTTTACCTGCCCTTATAGAACTTTTGCTTTTAATAGGATGCCCTTTGGGTTGTGCAATGCACTGACCACATTTCAGCGCTACATGATGTCCATCTTTTCAGACATGGTAGAGGACACCATTGAAGTATTTATGGATGAATTTTTGGTTGTGGGTGACTCAATCAAAGATTTTCTTGAGCATTTGAGTAAAGTGCTAAGCAGATGTGAAGAAACCAATCTGGTCATAAATTGGAAGAAATGTCATTTCATGGTCAAAGAGGGGATTGTGCTAGGACATAGAATTTTAGGAAAAGAGATAGAGGTGGACAAAGCAAAAATCGAGGTAATAACATAATTGCCACCACCTATTTCTGTCAAAGGTGTCAGGAGCTTTTTGGGGAATGCAGGATTCTATAGGAGGTTCATCAAAGACTTCTCAAAAATTGCACAACCATTATGCAAACTACTTGAGAAGGAGGTGAAGTTCGTGTTTGATGAAGCATGTTTGAAAGCCTTTGAAAGCCTGAAGGAAAGGCTCACCTCAGCCCCTATTAGCATAGCTCCATATGGGTGTCTCCCATTAGAGGTAATGTGTGATGCCAACAGGATGGCCCTCAGTGCTGTCTTAGGCCAAAGGAGAGAAAAAATATTTTACCCAATCTATTACTCTAGGAAGACACTCAATGCAGCTCAGAAGAATTACACGGTGACTGAACAAGAGCTGCTAGTAGTAGTCTTTGCATTCGAAAAGTTTCGGGCATACTTTCTTGGAATTAAGGTGATTTTTCATACATACCATGTTGCATTGCGGTATCTAATGTCAAAGAAAGATGCTAAACCAAGGCTAATTAGATGGGTGTTGCTCTTACAAAAATTTGACTTTGAGGTAAAAGACAGAAAGGGGATTGAGAATCAGGTGGCAGATCACTTATCCATGTTGGAGGCAGCGACAAGATTGAAAGATGAGGTTGACATTGATGATGCCTTCCCAGATGAACAGGTGTTGGCTGCATCTCAAGATCTGATCCCATGGTTTTCCAGCTATGCAAACTACTAGGTAAGTGATATGATTCCGATAGATTTGACTTCACAGCAAAGGAAGAAATTCTTGTTTGATGCATGAAGGTACTATTGGGATGAGCATTATTTGTTTCATATTTTTGTGGTTAGGCTAATTCATAGGTGTATGTCAGAGCTTGAGATGTTGAGTATACTTCAGGTCTTCCAATCATCTCCAATTGGGGTCGTCACAGTGGTATCCAAACTGCACATAAAATTCTACAGTGCGGATACTATTGGCCCATAATCCACCAGGATGCATATGATTTTTCCTAATCTTGTGACCAATACCAGCGACAAGGCGGCATCACTCGTAAGCATAAGCTACCATTAACCCTAATTCTGAAAGTAGAGGTGTTCGATGTATGGGGTATTTGCTTCATGGGCCTATTTGTGTGCTCGTATAGGATGAAGTATATCTTGGTAGCGGTGGATTATGTCTCAAAATGGGTGGAAGCCATTACACTCCCTAAAATGAAGGAAAAAGTGTCACAACATTCCTACAAAAGCACATATTTGCCAGATTCGGTACTCATAAATCCATCATCAGCGACGGTGGATCACACATTTGTAATCGCCTCTTCAGAACTCTTCTTGAGAAATACAGTATAAAGTATAAGGTGGAAACACCTTACACCCTCAGTCAAGTGGACAAGTGTAAGTCTCAAACAGGGAGATCAAGATGATTTTGGCGAAAACAATAAACACCAATCAGACAGACTAGTCTAGGAAGTTGGATGATGCACTTTTGGTATATCGAATAGCTTATAAGGCCCCTATTGTCTCTTCACCATATCAGTTGGTATATGGAAAGTCATGCCACTTGCCGGTGGAGCTGGATCATAAGGCATTATGGGCACTGAAGAGGTTGAACTTGAATTGGAATGAAGAAGCCAACTTAAGGCTAAATCAGTTGAATGAGTTGAATGAGTTCCGACTCTGAGCTTATAAGAGTGCAGCCATCCATAAGGAGAGAATAAAAATCTATCATGATCGGAAGATTTCAATAAGAGAGTTCAATGCTAGTGATTTGGTACTCCTATTTAATTCAAGGCTCCGCTTGCATCTAGGTAAATTATAGTCTAGATAGGTAGGATCGTACCGAGTGATAGAAGTGTCCCCATATGGTGCTGTTGAACTTGAGAACAAGGATGGTAAGAGGTTCAAGGTAAATGGACAAAGAGTGAAGTTGTATCTGGGGAACACAGAGGAGGTAAGAGGAATTGAATCGGTGTATCTTGACGAAGCCTGAATAGTCAAGGAAGTTACGTTGTTCCACGACGTTAAATCAGACGCTGCATGGGAGGCAGCTCATGAGTGGTCGGTGAAGTCTGAGTAGCTGACAGGAGCGCTTAGAGCGCCACAGGTATGTCCCTCTCCTAGTGTTCCATTTTTTATGTTTTGGGAACAAAGCATACTTTTTAAAAGAGGGGGAGGGGGTGTACTTGTTTTTGGTTTTTTATTTCGTCCGAGGGTTTTTATTATCATGTTTCTTTTCCCTCGGACATGATATCTAGTAGAACTGACATGTTTAGAGTATTGTGTTTTTTTTAAGTAGAAGTAGCTTAGGAGTACTTTACAACCAATAAATGCACTTGTTTTGAAGTTATTGAAAAATGACCCTTTTTAAAAATTTTGGTCTTAGCTGTGTATATTGACCGCAAAGTATGGCTATTGTGGATCTTTTTATGGCATTTGATAGATTAGCATGTGTAGTTGTACCTTAGCTGTGCATGAACCAGATAGATAGAATAAATGCAAACCTGTATCATGAGTGAGTGAGGATTCTTACCTTGTTCAATACTGTGTAGAGGATCTAGAACTTGTCCGGTTGGTCTTTACATATGTTGTAGGACAGTTGGTTAGAAAAGGATCATAGACCATTTTTTATTTAGCCACTTTTAGCCTATATTGCCCTACCAAATAAAAATGAATCCCTTGATCCCATGTTTGAGCCTAAAGTTGACCTTTTTTGTTGATTAGCATATTCACCTTCCCTATTTCGTTTATAATGAACCTATTTTGGCCATGGTCTCTCCTTGGACATTGTGAACCTCAACTCAGGCAAAATTCCTAAGTTGAGGATGACTATTGTAGGGGTGCATAGATGATATGAGGGAGAAAGATAGAAAAGGCTGAATAATAAAGAGGTTAGGTGTGGTGAAGAAAAAGAAATGAAAAAAGAGATAAAGAAAAGAAAAATAAAAATGCAAGAAATAAAGTTGAAAAAGAAAAGAGAAGTCACCAACCCACAAATGACAACTAAATGGGAGGAAAAAGTGAAAAAGGGTAAAAAGATAAAAAGTGAAGCCATAGTATGTAATACCAAGGAGGGTTAGTCATTATTTCCATATCTACCATACCCAACCCGAAGCCTACATTACAAGCCGATGAAAGTTCTATAGTGATCCTAGCCTAATTGACTGAAAAGCCAAAGTAGAGAAAATAAGGCCAAGTGTATGGTATTCGATGTGCAGTATTTGAAAATTCTTTGTGAGAGTGAAAGTCTACTTGACTAGTCCCAAGAGTCATTCATATATATGTGTGAGTATTGGGGACTCATTTCCTGTGAGGGTACATGATTTGTATTACATTCTACCAGTTGTCTGTGTGAATAGCATTAGTGTTGGCTCAGTTCTATGCTAATAGTTGGATTCCATATCTAGATTCATGTATGTCATAATTTGTAGTTGCATGTACGCATATCTGACCTGTTTTGAATGAAAAAGGGGTCAATATCTGATAATGGTTATATGTGAAAATTTTGTTGTGTTGGCTATAAGTCTTCTATTTTACTTTCTAGTTAAGCGTCATTTATAGTTTTGTTTTGTTTGCCTGAGGACATGCAAAAGTCTTAAGTTGAGGGTGTTGATGTGCTGTGGGTTTATAGCACTTTCGACGCTTGAGAAAATATGCATTGTCTTATGTGTGTTTATATAGATATGATGCACTCTTGCTTTATTTTCAGGGAAATCAGGTGCTAAAGTTGAAATTTGTAAAAGAAGGAAAAAGAGTGCGAAAAATGGGCTAAGTACAGGTCTCAGTACAAACCGTACATTGATCCGTGGAAAATTCCAAAAGACCTGTACAAAACCAAGCCAAAGTATGACTCTTGATACGAGCCGCGCTAGATCAGTCGTGGAAAATTATAGAAGGATGCTTTTTTACTAATCTCTTGGTACGGGAGAAACCACGATTTGTGATGACTATCTACGACCCTTACCATGGAACCATGGTGAACTTCAAAAATAATGTTGAATGGAAGATTCCATGGTACGGGAGGCAACCACGAGTCATAAGAGCAAGGTACTAGTCGTACCAAGATACTCGTGGAAATATTCAGGGGATGCCAGAAATCACAGGTTCAGACCACGACAAAGATGTACGACTCGTAGAATATTGTACGAGCCGTATCAACTCCCAACACTTAACCAAAATCAGGGCTTCTGAGCATTATACTAATGGAAGCTACAACTCATAGGTTCATGGTACGAGTCGTAGGACCTTGCGGCGGCAGTTATTACAGTTTTTCTGTTAATTTAGGAAAGGTTTCTGATTATTTGTATAAATACTTTTTAGGTTATTTTTGTGAGGGGAGAGGCTGTTTAGTCGAACTTTGACAAGTTTGAGAAATACTTTGGAGATTCTTCTTGAGTTTTCTAATATTCTTGAAAATTATTCATTGTTCTTGGATTGATCGTTGTTGAATTGTGCAATTAATCAAGTAGATTTTATTTCAATCAGATTGTAGGTTTTTACTTATGTTTTTGTCTATGAATTCTAATTCTTCTCTTACAACCATGGGAGGCTAAAATCTCCACCGCTAGGATTGTGGGAACCATGGTGAATTAACCAACTAGGGTTTGCACAAAGTGATTCTAAACCAATATGAATGCTTGTAATATCTTCTCTTCATCTTGAATGTTTCTTAAAGAATCACAACATTAGGACTTGCCCGAATTCTCTACTTTCTTGAACCTAGAGAGGTAGAGATTAATAAAAGAGAAGTACAACAAAGCCTTGAAGTTTATTGTTTATTGTATAACTTGATCTACGGTCGCATGATAGTTTATTTGGAAAAATTGATAACGGTTAAAGTAAAATAACTCAAGAGACCTAATCCAATAATTGAGTATAGTCATCCAATAGGAATGAACCTATGTTATCAGTTCCATAAGCTAAGTATTGGAATAGATCACAAGTGTAAAACCCGAAGTCATTATGAGTCCATGGGGAACCGCTCCCTAGTTAATTGCATAATCTTGACAACAAATTCAACTTACACCACCCTCACTTAATTCTTTCATTGAAAACCCCCATTAGGAGATAATTGTACTAAAAGTATAAATACTAGCGTTATTCTACATTTTGACCATATTCCCTGTGGGATCGACCCTAACCTTTGTTGGATTCTTTGTTGACAACATTTGCATCATACTTTTGTGGGGGAGTGATTTGAGCGTTATCACCAGGTCTAGTGCATAACCTAGCATACATGAGACTCCCTACAGTAGAAGCATAAGAGACAACCTTTATCCTTTCTATCTCGTCAGTCGTTTGGGAGAATGAGCCTTCCATAGAGAAATTTCATGCCTAAAAGGAAGAAATCCCTTTTTGAAATCATGCATGAAAACCTGGTAAGAATAGTATCAATATAAAGTACTTGTGACAAGCCTAATATTCTTCACTTGCGATCTAGCATGAGCTTGATCCCAAGGATATGAGTTGCTTCACCTAAGTCTTTCATATCAAAATGCTAGGACAACCACTCGTTGACCAATTTCAGCATGCTCACATTATTTCCTATGAGCAAGATGTCATCTACGTACATAATAAAAAATGCTGCTTAATCTCCCTCCCACTTTTTATGGATGCTTGACTCATTATCATACTGATCAAAACCAAAAGTATTAATCAAATTGTCAAAACAAGTATTCCATGCCCAAGATGCTTGTTTCATTCATAAATGGATCTTTTCATCTTACACAACATGCGTTCATTGCCACTTTCCATGAAATCCTCTGATTGTGCCATATATATGCACTCTTCAAGACTTCCATTAAAGAAAGTCGTTTTGACATCCATTTGCCAAATCTTATAATTATAATGAGCAGCAATGGATAATATAATTTTAATGTATTTAAAATGGCTACTGTCAAAAAGGTTTCCTCATAGTCAATTCGTACTTTTTAAGTAAACCCTTTTTGCAACATGCCTAGCTTTAAAAGTTTGCACTTTTTCATCCATTTCTCATTTTCTTATAGATCCATCTATAGCTAACGGGTTTGACTTTCATAGGTGCTTCTACAAGATCCCAAACTTGATTGGAGTACACAAACTACATTTCAAATTTCACAGAGACAATCCATTTTTCAGCATCTATATCTTGTAGTGGTTCGTCGTAATTAAGGGGTTCTATCTAAGGCACTTTACGGATTCTATCACAAGATTCTCCCAAGAGCACAAATGAATGGGTTTTCTAATCTCCTACTACAATGATTCACTACATTATCAGCCACATTTATCTAATCTCGCTGTTGAACCACAACATTTCTTTCGGGAACTAAATCCTGATTATCACAAATTTCTGCTTCAAGCACAGGCTGCTCAACAATACTCCTACTATCTTGAGTAGTGAGATGCCAGACCTATGTACTTGCGTCTCCCATTGCCTATTAACATCGCTCCCACTATGATAATGAAATGGTATGTCAATACTTGCTTGTGAAATTTGTTCTTGGGATACATCATTAGTTACTTCGTTGCTCAATTCTTGTAAAACGGGTTTACTTCTTGGAATATGATTTATTAAATAGTCCTCTTCCAGAAACTTAGCATTTGTTGTAGTAATTGCCTTATTTTATTTAGGACAATAAAACAAACCACCTTTTGTTCCTTTTGGATATCCAACAAAAATACATACTTCTGTCCTTGATTCCAACTATCATTTTTTTCCTTTAGCACATGTGCTGGACAACCCCATACCCGAATTGTCTGAGACTAGGCTTTCACCCAGTCCATAATTCTATTGAAATTAAAGGTAGTATTTGGAAGGAACCAAGTTCAACATGTAGTTTGTTGTATCTAATGCGTATCCCCAAGAGGAAGAAGGAAAATCATAATAACTCAACATTAATCTTACCATTTCCAAAAGAGTTTTATTTCTTCTTTCTGCCACACCATTTTATTGTGGTGTTTTTGTAGTAGACAATTGAGACCTAATTCCATAATCTGATAAGTATTTAATGAATTCAGCAAAAAGGTATTCACCATTATGATAAGATCGCAATGACTTAATATGTTTATCATGTCATTTCTCCGTTTCCGCCTTAAATTTTTTAAACTTGTAAAAGCATTCAGACTTACGGCGCAACAGGTAAATATATCCATATTTAGAGTTGTCATCTGTGAATGTCACAAAATACTCAAAACCACTTCTTTCTTGTATATTCATAAGACTACATAATTCAGAGTGAATTAATTTCCAAGTTATATTTAGCTCTATTTTCTTTAGAAGGAAAAGGTCTTATAGTCATTTTTTCCCTAACAAGATTCGCAGGTTGCTAGTGCCCCAAATTTTAATGAACTCAAAGGTCCATCAAAAACCAATCTTGAAATCCTATTTAGGTTTATATGACCTAAACGCAAGTCCATAAGTAAGTTTGGCTCAATTCAGAAATATATTTTTTATTGGACAGATTAAATTATTTAGTTCCTTTGGTTACAACAAATTTAGAGGTGTTTCAAGTAAAAAAGTTCATGTACTTGATAATGCCCAAATTACACCTCAAAAGAAGTATATAGTGGTCTTCATCAAATAAAGAATCCAACCAGGGTTGGGGTCGATCCCACAAAAAATATGATCAAGATTTTGACCAATGCTATTATTTACACTTATCTCCTATGTTTTTTTTGTAGAAATAATAAGTAACAATGTTTTGAAATTGTGTTTGTTATCAAAGATATGCAATTAACTAAGGAAGTGTTCCCCATGGATTCATAACTACGTAGGATCTGCTACACTTGTGATCTATTCCAATACTTAGCCTGCAGAATCGATAAGTTGATTTCATATAAACAGTTGATTCACCCCTATTAGATGACTATACTCATTCACCGGATTAGGTCTCATAAGCATTTTCAACTAACCTTTATCCATGATTCCAAACTAACTTTCCCGCGACAGCGGCTCAAGTTATTAATATAAAGTTTATAGTTTCAAGTCTCTGTTGTAGTTCACTTTTCCTAATCTCTACTTTTATAGATTCAAGCAAGTAGAGAATACAAGCAAGTTCTAATGTTGTGCACCATTAAGAGATAATGATAATGAAGGGAAAGACAATACATGTGTTAGTATTGGTTTACAATCACCTTGTGTTAAACCTTATTCGTTATTCCATCATGGTTCTCACAACCCTAGTTGTGAGAGTTTAGCTACTCATAATTGCAAGAAAGAAATTAGAAAACATAGAAGAAATCATAATTACAGACTTACATTATTAAAGGAATTAAACCTCGAGTCTCAATTGCAAAATTGATCATCAAAATCAAGAACACACTGATGAAATAAGGTTGTTTGAATATCATAACTCAAATCGATCTCCAAGAAGTGTTATGAAACTCCAAAAATACCATAATACTGGCATAATAATAAGAATAAAAAAATAAAAACTGCAAGCAAAGTATTTATACAATTATTAAAATCCTTTCCTAAATTAACAAGGAATGCAGTGTAGGGATGACCTACAAGTCATAGTAGGATGCTACGAGTCATGGTATGTAACCATATCGTGGATGGAAACCTCTGATATCTTCATGTACGGATGCCAGTATGACTCGTGATAGGTCATTACGAGTCGTACCCATCATCCGTGGTTAGAACTGTTGAATATTAATATCTCTGATGTTTATACTACAGACTGTTACACCCCGTAAGATTCCCGTCATCTAGATGGCCTATTCGCACATTGGTTAAGCATATTTGAAAGCCATACGTGTTAGGAAAAAGCCCGGGAAAAGATCAGAAAAAAATCCTGTCGAACCACCACGGAAGGCGCCGAAGCAGAGCCCCTCCGCGATGGTGCCGTGTCACGGAGGCGGGGCCACCGCGTTGGCTCCGTGACACGTTGGGCCTGTCCAGGCCCAAGTATATAAAGCCCCCNCTTGACATGTAGATGGCCTATTCGCATGTTGGTTAAGAGACAAGACATGCGACTTATAGGTCCAAACTATAGGGGGGGAGGATGTTACACCCCGACTTATAGGCCGGGGAGAGACCAGACAAGCGCCAAGTCGGCGCGTCGCAAGGAAAATGTGATATATATATAAATCGCATTCGACGAATGCGACTTATAGGTCCAAACTATATAAAGCCTCCAAGTTTGGTTTTTATCTTCATTTCATCATATAATTTCCATAGACCACGAAGTAAAACAGGGAGAACGAGGGTTCCTTATAATATTCGGCCGATTACGCCGTCAAACGCGATCCAAACACAAATTAACTCCAAATACCGAGGTAATAAATAGTAAGAAGCATTCCTACGGATTTAGTTTCATGAAATTCGGCTGGCGAATCGTCGTCCTACCGAGCTAAGGTAAGTGGAATTGCTCCAAATTAGTGTTAATATATTCCTAGACCTAAAGTGAGTATTTCTCCCTTCTGGACTTTCGAGAAATAACGAGTTTTCGACCGTTATTCGATAAGCCAAAGTTTGGGCTATAAATATATTAAAAGTGATATTTTCTCCCAGAATATTAGCGTATTTAGTTCTAATTGACCTATATATGAATGCAGTTGGGAGAAATAGCAGAAGTATTGACCGAGGTACGCCAGTTAGTCGGGATATCCGAAGTGAAGGTATGTAAAGCTAATTCCTTCGGCAAGTTAGTAATTCAATATAGCAAATAGCGTGAACTATAGAAGAAAGAATTCAGAAGTCAAGAATTGAGTCTAGTATGAATCTAGCAAGCATGTTTTATAATATTATGATATATATTCAGAA
>JACEIK010000707.1:14800-27575 GCA_018107945.1 Datura stramonium
ATTATTTTCATTAGAACCCCCAATTTAGAGTAACTACCTTGCAAGTTCACTTACCGACTTTAGTCTAGCTCTTTCATATTCCCTGTGGGTTCGACCCCAACCTCTAGTTGAGTTCTTTATTGACAACGTCCGTTTCATACTTCGGTAGGAGGTATGGTTTGAGCGTTATCACTTTTCCCAGTAGCTCATCAGTTATTGTGGTTTTCAGACAAAGACTTGGGTTATTTTAAGATCCAGAGTTTTGTTCAGATGTATTCAACATTATGAATCAGTTTCATTCTCTTAAATTTTTATATTTTTGTTTTAAAGCTTTTGCTATACATATATTTATATTTAAAAGTTTACTCAGAATACTAGTGTATGATAGGCAAGAGGTTGACTTGGGGTTACATTTTACTGTAAGTACCGTGTCCCGTCTAGGGTGTAAGCTTGGGGCATGACAAACTTGGTATAAGAACACTAGCTTTAGAGTATTCTTGGATGTATGAAAGTCGCATCGAGTTGAGTCCTTTTCATGGGTGTGCAGCACGACACACTTTTGACAGGGAGGCTACGATATGTTATTAGGAAAACTTTCTTTTATTCATACTCTTTATCGTGCATTGAAATACGACTCAGTGTCTACCGCAGACTTCAGAGCGGTGATTCAGCTGCTCGCTCATATGGTTACTAACCAGTTAAACAAGCAAGTAGTTTTAATTAATAACAATGGTTTTGCAGCCGCTGTCCGAGTGAGAGATTTCACATGGATTAACCCTCCAAATTTTCAAGGATCTAAGGTGGTAGATGACCCACAAAGGTTCGTGGATGAAATTAAAAAGATCACCCTGATTATGGGCGTCAGTCCCTCAGATAGTGTCGACTTGGCTTCCTACCAACTGAAAGGGCTAGCCTAGGTCTGGTACAAATATTAGAATGAGGGGAGGCCAACGGGAGCAGGACTGGTAGAATGGGAAGAGTTCAATACAGCCATCTTGGACAGATTCTTCCCTCGGGAGCTTAGGGAGGAAAAAGTAGCGGAGTTCATGAATCTGAGACAGGGAAACCATACAGTAGAAGAATATGCTCTGGAGTTCACCAGGTTGTTCAAATACGCTCCAGATATGGTGGCCGAGCCAAGGGCACACATGCTGAAGTTTGTTAGTGAGGTGTGTTGAGACTGCGCAGCAGCGATGCCAAATCTTGTTGATGACTGCCCGAGCGCACACGCAAGTGTACGTGGTCTTACAAGTAATATGTGGCCCTATTTAAGAGTCGGATGTCGAACCCAGTGGGACTGGACCAATTTTGCTAATTATAAAGTTCAAGTGTGATATTTTCTTTCGCAAGTGTTGATATAGACTTTTTCGATAAAGTTTAATTAAGTCTAGGGGTGGTCACAGAAATATTCTGAAAACATTCAAGAAGCAACTAGGGCTAATGCCGGATAATCATGTGATACTATGCTTTGTAATGGTTTAAGAATTGAATTATCAGTTGTCATCTCACATAATTACAATTGCATGTTCATGGTCTTTCGAGCCTCTAAACACGACAAACTATCCTCACAACTACATCGTTTAGCGGGGATGTGACATTCTAGTTCGTGGGCAATTCAATTACGTGGATGTGGTTTGCGGGGTTTATGCTCTTTATTAGAGACTTTCGTACCTCTAATCATTTAACTCAACTTAGTTTCACAACTACTTCTACGAGTGGTGATGTGATAATTCAAAGTTGGTGTCTAACTCATCCCCTTTTAGTAACCAAGCAAGGAAAATTAGGTATAATTTCTTATCCTAACTGCGAATAATATATGGGAAGCAGGTACGAACCGTACATACCTGCTAATGGTCGTAGGAAAGGTTGTGACGAAGGCTGCTTTTTTAGTTATGAAAATTCACCCTGTTAGCCTAGGAAAAGTATTTTCATATATGTATAAATATGTTTTATGTTTTATTTTCATTAAAGGGAGGTGATTAGGGGTGATTATAAGTGACTAGCAATCAAGTTAGAGAGAATTATACATGAGAATTGAGTTGTTCAACTTTTGATCAAACTTTTCTTGAGTTTCTTTTGATCTTCATATTGTTCATGAGGATTTTGCTGATTAATATACATAAGTTTTTCTCTCATCCATAATTGTATGTATTGATTTAAGTATTTAATTATGAATACAAATCACAACCTTGCAACTATAAGAGGCTAAAACCTCCATATCTAGGGTTGTGGGAACCATGATTGATTAATAAGCTAGGGTTTCATAAAAGTGATTCAATGTAAATTCAAACACTTGTATTATATTCTCTTCATGCTAAAATGTTTCTTTAGGGGTTACAATGTTAGAACTTGCCCGAATTCTTTATTTTCTTAAGCCTAGAGCAGTCGAGATTAGGAAAAGAGAATTACAACAAAGCCTTGATCTTGATGATCATTGTAATAATTTGAGCTTTGGTCGAAGGATAGTTAAATTTAGGACATAGTGATAATGGTTAAATTGAAATCACTCATGAGACCTGACCCCGTGAATGAGTATAGTCAATAAATAGGGATGAACCAGTCATTTGAATGAACCTATGTTATCAGTTCTGCAAATAAGCATTGGTAATGATCATGTATGTATACCCAAAGCATTTATGAACCCATGGGGAACACAAAACCCTAGCTATCTTTCATTCTTGATTTCAACCAAAGCTTTAATTGTGTTTTTAATTATTGATTTCTTTAGAATCTCCAATTTAGAGTAACTACCTAACAAGTTCACTTACCTACTTTAGTCTAGCTATTTCCTATTCCCTATGGGTTTGACCCCAACCTCAAGTTGAGTTCCTTATTGACAACGTCCGCTTCATACTTCGGTAGGAGGTACGGTATGAGCGTTATCACTTTTCCCAGCAACTCATAAGTTATAGCGGTTTTCAGACAAAGACTTGGGTTATTTTCAGATCTATAGTTTTGTTCAGATGTATTCAACTTTATGAATCATTTTCATTCTCTTGAACGTTTATATTTTTTATTTAAAGATTCTACTGTACATATATTAATATTTCAAAGTTTACTCAGAATGCTAGTATATGATAGACCAGAGGTTGACTTAGGGTTACATGTGACTCCAAGTACCATGTCCCGTCCAAGGTGTAAGCTCGGGGCGTGAAAAACATGGTATCAGAGCACTAGGTTTAGAGTATCCTTGGATATCTGAAAGCCACATCGAGTAGTGTCCTCTTCATGGGTGCGAATCGCGCCACACTTTTGACGGGGAAGATACGAGATGTTATTAGGAAAACATCCTTTTATTCATACTATTTATTGTGCGTTGAAATTCAATTCCAGAATCATTCTCCTAACTCATGCTCTATTTCATTTCAGTGAATCATGCCTCCACGACGTGGTAATGGGAGAAGGTCTAGTAATCCTCCCAGACCTGCCTCACCAACTCCAGCAGCCCCTCAGGACGACTCAGTGTCTACGACAGAGTTCAGGGTGGCCATATAACTTCTCGCTCAGACGGTTACTAACCAGGTGAACCAACAAGTGGTTTTAATTAATAACAATGGTTTTGCAGCCGCTGCCCGAGTGTGAGATTTCACTTGGATGAACCCTCTAGATTTTCATGGATCTAAGGTGGGAGAGGACCCACAAAGGTTCGTGGATGAAATTAAAAAGATCACCAAGATTATGAGCGTCAGTCCCTTACAAAGTGCCGACCGAGCTACCTACCAACTGAAAAGGGTATCCTAGGTCTGGTACGAATAGTGGAATAAGGGGAGGCCAACGGGAGCAGGACTGGTAGAATGGGAAGAGTTCACTACAGCCTTCTTGGACAGATTCTTCCCTATGGAGCTTAGGGAGGAAAAAGTAGCAGAGTTCATGAATCTGAGACAGGGAAATAAGATAGTAGAAGAATATTCTCTAGAGTTCACCAGGCTTTCCAAGTATGCTCCGTAGATGGTGGCCAAGCCAAGGGCTCACATGCTAAAGTTTGTTAATGGGGTGTCGAACCTTATACTCAAAGAGTGCAGGACATCGATGCTGATTAAGGAAATCGACCTCTCTAGTCTTATTGTCTATGCCCAGCAGATTGAGGAAGAAAAACTGAGGGACATGGAGCGAAAGAAAATGTGGGCAAGCACTGGCCAAATAGATTATAGCCACCAGAGGTTTGGCGGTAGTAGCTTCCCACAGCAGCAACAACAACAGAAGTAGAGAGCTCCAAAATCCAGCTCAGTCAGCGTTGCTACATTTTGGTCCTGCCAGGATCGGACGGTGGAGCATCTGGATCTCAGTCCCAGAGCTACAGTGCCGACAGTAGGTATCTAGCTTGCCCCAAGTGTGGCAAGAATCACCCAAGAGAGTGTCTTCAGGGTTGAGATGGTTGTTTTGGTTGTGGATAGCTTTGTCATCGATTTAAGGAATGCCCGTCAGCAAGACGGGGAAGATCACAACCCACTACCTCAGCAGCTCCATCAGGCCAACCAACTCAGTAGGCCAACCCTTCAGGTACGAATGGGGCCAGTGCCAAAACTATTTTTATGCATTGTCTTCTCGTCATCATTAGGATAGCTCACCTAACGTGGTCATGGGTATGTTACACCTTTTTCATCTAGACATGTATGTCGTACTAGATACAAGATCCATACTATCATTCGTGACTCCCTACATAGAAATCCAGAGGTCGTCTCAAAACCATTTGAAGTCTCCACCCCAGTTGGCAAGTCAGTTAGAGCCAGCCACGTGTATAGAAACTACCCAGTCTTAGTCTTCAATAAGGTCATTCCAACTGATCTTGCACAATTAGACGTGGTCTATTTTGACCACATACTTTGCATGGATTTGTTACACTCCTGTTATGCCTCAGTCTACTGCAGAACTAGGGTCATCAGGTTTAAATTTCCGAATGAGCTAGTGTTAGAATGAACAGGCAGTAGCTTAGCTCCTAAGGGGAGGTTTATTTCCTACCTTAAGGCCAGGAAACTTATTTCCAAAGGGTGTATTTACCATTTAGTTCGGGTCAAAGACTCAATCTCTAAGACCCCAACTATCCAGTCAGTCCCAGTTGTCAGCGAGTTTCCTAATGTGTTTCCTGAAGATCTCCCCGGAGTTCCTCCTGAACGGGAAATCGACTTCGGTATAGATCTTCTCCCAAATACTCAGCCCATCTCCATCTCTCCTTACAGAATGGCTCCAACTGAGTTTAAGGAGTTGAAGGTGCAGCTAAAAGACCTTCCTTATAAGGGTTTTATCATACCCAACATATCTCCCTGAGGTGCCCTAGTACTAATTGTGTGAAAGAAACACGGTACCCTCTGAATGTGCATCAATTACCGTCAATTGAATAAGGTCAAAGTCAAGAATAGGTATCCATTACCCAGAATTGATGACTTGTTCAACCAATTTCAAGGAGCCATCTCTTTCTCCAAAATAGACCTCAAGTCGAGGTATCATTAGCTAAGAGTCAGGTAGTATGACATACTGAAAACATCTTTCAAGACTCGGTATCGTCACTACGAATTTGTTGTTATATCCTTCAGACTTTTTAATTCCCCTAAAAATTTTATTGACCGATGAATAGAGTCTTTAAGCAGTATCTAGATATGTTCGTCATTGTATTTTTCGGCGACATTATGGTATACTCTAGGAATGAGGAAGAACATGATAACCACCTAAGAATAGTGCTTTAGATGCTTAGAGACCGCCAGTTGTTCGCTATGTTCAGTAAGTGCGAATTCTGCTTGATGTCTGTGACTATCCTTGGCCACGTGGTCTCAAGTTAGGGTATTTAGGTTAATCCTCAAAACATAGCAGCGGTGAAAGACTGTCCCAGACCTACCTCCCCAACAAAAATCAAAAGTTTGTTGGGTCTAGCCGGGTATTACTGACACTTTGTGGAAGGCTTCTCTTCTATAGCATCCCCTCTAACTAGGCTGACTCAGAAGAAGGTGAAATTTCAGTGGTCATATGCGTGTGATAGGAGTTTCTAGAAGTTGAAAACTCAACTCACTATCGCGCCAGTGTTGACCCTACCAGAAGGATCAGATGGGCTTGTAGTTTATTGTGACACTTTTATAGTTGGACTCTGTTGCGTCCTAATGTAGCAGGGCATGATGATAACCTACACCTCCAAACAGCTCAAAGTTCATGAAAAGAATTATCCGACACATGACTTTGAGTTGGAAGTGCTGGTGTTTGCATTGAAAGTATGGAGAAACTATCTATATAGGGCACACATAGATGTTTTCACCGATCACAAGAGCCTCTAGTATGTGTTCAGTCAGAAAGATCTGAATCTTCATCAAAGAAGGTGGTTGGAGCTACTGAAGGACTATGAAATGAGCTTATTGTATCACTCGGACAAGGAAAATGTGGTGGATGATGCCCTGAGCAGAGTGTCTATGGGGAGCGTGACTCATGTAAAGGAGGGCAAAAAGGAACTGGCAAAGGATATTCACAGACTATCCCAATTAGGGGTGTAGTTCGTTGATTCAGATGAGGGTGGAGTAGTTGTGCAGAGTGGGTCAAATTCCTATTTGGTTGTTAAAGATAACTCCAGAAAGGATGAGGATCCCATCTTACATAAGCTGAAGGAAGCGGTTCTCAAAAAAGAGGTTGAGGCTTACTCCAAAGGGGAAGATGGTGTGCTCCGTTACCAGGGCAGATTATGTGTACCGGACGTCGATGATTTTAGACAGTAGATACTAGCTGAAGCACACAGCTCTAGGTACTCCATTTACCCATATTCTACTAAAATATACCACGATTTGTGAGATATTTACTATTGTAACGGCATGTAGAGAGATATCGCTAAATTTGTAGCTAAGTGCCCGAACTGCCAGCAAATCAAAGTAGAACATCAGAGTCCAGGAGGTATGACTTAGGATATCAGCATACCCACATGGAAATAGGAATAAGTAAATATGGACTTTATTATGGGTATACCTCGAACTTGTCAGCAACATGACTCAATCTAGGTAGTAGTTGACCGAATGACTAAGTCAACACATTTTCTCCTAGTTAAAACCATAGATTCAGCTGAGGATTATGCAAGGATTTATATCTGGGAGTTGGTCAAACTTCATAGGTTCCACTATTAATTATCTCACACAGAGGTACCTAGTTCAGCTCTCATTTTTGGAAGTCTGTTTAGAGGGGACTTGGTACTCAGGTCAAGCTCAGCACAACTTTTCACCCGCAGGAAGATGGGAAAGCTGAGCGAATAATTCCGACCTTAGAAGATATGTTGAGAGCTTGCGTGATTGATTTCAAGGGCAATTGGGAGGATCACTTGCCTCTCATAAGGTTTTCATACAACAACAGCTACCACTCCAGTATCCAGATGGCCCCGTTTGAGGCATTATGTTGTAAGAGGTGTAGATCCCCTATTGGGTGGCTTGAGGTTGGTGAAGCTACATTAAACGGGCCAGACTCGATTCATGAAGCTATATAAAAGGTAGAACTCATCAGGGAAAAGATTGAAAATAACTCAGAGCCATCAAAAATCTTATGCTAATATAAGGAGAAGAGAATTGGAGTTTGCTGTGGATAACAGGGTTTATCTGAAAATTTCAACCATGAAAGGGGTGATGAGATTTGGGAAGAAAGGAAAGGTTAGTCCGAGTTATATGGGACCCTACAAAATTCTAAGTCGAATTGACAAGGAAGCTTACGAGCTGGAATTACCTACAGAGTTGGCATCTGTGCACAAACTATTCCATGTGTCACTATTGAAGAAGTGCATCGGTGATCCAACTTCAATTCTGCCATTGGAAAGTGTGGGAGTGAAAGATAGTCTCTTATACGAAGAGGTCCCAGTCCAGTTCCTTGACCGCCAGGTTTGTAAGCTAAGGAACAAGGAGGTAGCTTCAGTCAAGGTCTTGTGGAGAAATCAGCAGGTTGAGGGAGCTACGTGGGAGGCCGAAGCAGATATGATGGCTAGATACCCCTATTTGTCGCTTCCGGCTCAATTTAAATTTATGGTATCAATTTCCTCCCCAAAACTATTTTTAGTTGGTGTTTTTCAGTTTCTTTTATGTAAATGAATATGTGTATGATTAGTGAATTCAGTTCAGACTTGTGATTCTATTTAGAGGTAGTCATTCTGCTAGTTTCCGGCTTTCATGATCAGTTCCTGTGTATAAAGATTTTTATTCTCTGCTTTCCGCTGTGTTTTCCAACATTCGAGGATGAATGTTCTCAAGGGGAGATATTGTAATACCCCAAAAACTCAAACACTAGACCCGGAACATAAAACCAAGAAAATTTGAAAATCTGCACCAGGTGACAGAACGAATTGTTTTATGACCCGTGGGAGGTATCCAGGTGTCCTTAAGTGACTCAAGGTGGGGACTCTAGAATTAGTCTAATAATTTGGAGAATTGGGTGACCACAGGTGAGACCATGATCTATGATATGACGCGTGGTCAAGAATAACATTAAGGCCGGTAAGAAGTTAGGCAGTGTACCAAATGAGAAGTCACCATGACTCGTTTGTGACACCACGAGTTGTGGTGTCACCCATAGGGGACTCCAGGGAATCTTGGGGTAGAGTACCTCACGAGAGGTGACCACGAGTCGTGGTCACTGGCCACAACCCGTTAGGTCCCTCATGGAGGATTGAGAGTCAGTTTTACTACGAAATTCCAGAGGGTTTTGAAGTAATTTTTTAACCTCCTAGAATCTAAACTATGTTGTTTTAGTATACTTTAAAGGGAATTTATAGGGGCAAAATAGATTCCCCCTCATTCCCCACGCAGATTCTCAGAAAAACATCGAAGAGTTTCTCTCAGGAACATTCAGAGCAAAAACCTGGGCAGTCTATTTCTCCTTAGTTTCTCAGGGAAATTATTCAGACTTCTTCACCAGGTATGTGGGAATTCAACAAGGGGATAGTTCTTCCCTTGTGTCCCCAAAATCCTTCTTTGTTTTCTCTATCAGTTCTAGCCCTGAGAATTTCGAATGTGATGAAATTATCTATCAGACCTTGCTTAAATCATGTGAAATACCATGTATGTTAATTGTTTATGTTTTTCAACCAGTTGTGACTATGTTGTTGATTATTCTTGTAACGTGAAATCTAGCCCTAGTCTTGAATACAGAGAAACTAGAATCTCCCGATTGTGTTTATATATTGAACTTTTGGCTTTATTTTATCAGCGTGAGAACTCCCATGTTGTTGATTGTATTTTAAATAAGTCAGACTATTGTCAGTTCGATTTCAGTTAAAGTGCTTAAACATCCAGTGTTTGCTAGAAATGTAAACTGATCAGTTTGACTACAGAAATTCCTGAGGTGTTAGTGGTACCTCCCAATTATCAAAATTAGATTCAGAACTCACTTTTAGTGGTCCACTAGGTGGTCATGATACTTTTAGATAAGCAACTTTTACGAACCATAAAACCCCAACTTCAGATTACAACTTGTTCTTTAGAAGGTTATGGAGCTTCTAGATAAGAAGCTCTGAACAATCTTAGAACCCAGTTTCAAAATTCAGTTCGATAAGACTCTCTTGGTGCTTTTAGATAGGTATGCCTGACTAGTTTTTGGCCCCAGTTTCAAGCTATTAGCTTAGTATGCAGTTTAGGACTATCCAGTGGGAGTAGGACTTAGCACCGAACAGACCGGGGTTCCAGCGCACCCAGGTTCCCAAAACTACGTTACCACTGTGGGTTACAGTTTTATTGGCCTCATGGCCCCAGACTCTTGAGATCGCCCAGTTCATGCCTCTATACCTTGGCAAGGTATATTGGGTCCTACCAATGGGGTGTATACATCGGACTCCACGTCTAGCTCACGTGATTATATGTCGGTTATACTCTCCCACTGGTTAGCTCATTCCAGTTTCAGATCAGTTTAGATCAGTACTCATATTTAAAACATGTTCTTGATAATCAGATAGGGTCTTTTATACCATTTCAGTTATTTCAGTTATTTAGCTCAGTACCTTCAGTTAGTCATTGCATGTCTTTTCAATTCAGTTATTACATTTCTTTTGTATGGTTTCTCTCACTTACTCAGTACATTCAAAGTACTGATGCATACTTTTATGTTGTATCATTTTATGATACAGCTGCAGGACCTCAGTCTCAGCCTTACTAGCCAGTCACTCTCAGAAGATTCATCTGTTCTATTTGGTGAGTCCTCATCTTTCGAGGGTTATAATTATTTCATTTAGCTATATTTTTATTTTGTCATTTAGACTTGGAGCTAGCTGGGGGCTTTTCCTAGCAACTCATTAGTTATAGTTGTTTTAAACTTGGGTTATTTTCAGATTTATAGTTTTTTTCAGATGTATGAAACTTTATGAATCACTTCCATTCTATTAAATGTTTATATTTTTCTTTTAAAGCTTCCGCTATACTTATATTTATATTTCAAAGTTTACTCAGAATGCCAGTGTATGATAGACCAGTGGTTGACTTGGGGTTACATGTGACTCCAAATACAATGCCCCGTCAAGTGTGTAAGCTCGGGGCGTGACAAACATGTTATTAGATCACTAGGTTTAGAGTGTCCTCGGATGTCTGAAAGCCACATCGAGTAGAGACCTTTTCATGGGTGTGAAGCGCGCCACACTTATGACAAGGAGGCTGTGAGATGTTATTAGGAAAACTTCCTTTTGTTCATACTCTTTATCGTGCGTCAAAATTCAATTCAAGAATCGTTCTCCTAGCTCGTGCTCTATTTCATTTTTGTGAATCATGCCTCCAAGATGTGGTAATGGGAGAAGGGCCGGTAATGCTCACCGACCTGCCTCACCAGCTCCTGCAGCCCCTTAGGACAACTTAGTGTCTACCTAGAGTTCATGGCAGCCATGCAACTGCTCGCTCAGATGGTTACTAACCAGGTGAACCAGCAAGTGGTTCCAATTAATAAATATGGTTTTACATCCCCTTCCCGTGTTATACCCTGAAGGGCTAAAAATTAGACCCGGGAGTTGAAATGGAGAAAAAATTGAAATTTGGCATCAAAATTAGAACGAGTCGTGAGGAGACTTGTTAGATCAACTCACGAGTCGTGATTTCATTTGTGAGGAAAGCCAAGGAATGAAATTGAAGACTTTAGAATATGAGACCCCACAGGCATGACCACGACTCGTGGTTAGGCCCCACAAGTCGTTAGGTTAGTCGTAGGGAGGGTGAATAAGAAAAGAAAAGAAAAAGGGGCAGTGGACTTTACGGAAGGTCCTCACAAGTCGTGGTCAGCCCCTACGATTCATGGGGTGATTAATGATCAAGAATGGATTAAATTTTGTTGAGGCAAGGTAGTGTACATCATGGATGGTGACCATAAGTCGTGGTCAGCAGTGACGATTCAGGTTGCCTGTGATGAGCCCTGATGATCAGATGAGTAGTGTACTTAACAGACGACTCCATGAGTCGTGACCCTGAGCAATGAGTCGTTAGGTCCCTCGTTTGGACAACCTTGCAGTTATTTTTTGTGAGCTCAGTAAGGGCTTTTCCGTAATTCCTAATTTCCTAAGGCCTAAACTACAACGTTTGAGTTATAAATAGTGACTTTTAAAGGGGTTAGGTTCATTTTAGGCCTAATTCGTTCATGCATGCAAGGTACAAGACTAGAGAGGGTGATCAAGCCTAGCATTCATCAATTTCTTATCAATTATTTGAAGTCTTTTTAGAAGGGACTTAGTACTCAGGTCAAGCTCAACACAACTTTTCACCCGCAGAAAGATGGGAAAGATGAGCGAACTATTTAGACCCTAGAAGATATGTTGAGAGAGTGTGTGATTGATTTCAAGGGCAGTTTGGACGATCACTTTCCTCTCATCAAGTTTGTGTACAACAATAGCTACCACTCTAGTATCCAAATGGACCCGTTTGAGGCATTATGTGGTAAGAGGTGCAGATCTCCTATTGGATGGCTTGGGGTTGGTGAAGCTACTTTAATCGGGCTAGACTCGATTCATAAAGCTATACAAAAGGTACAAGTCATTAGGGAGAGATTGAAAATAGCTCAGAGCTGGAAGAAACTTATCTTGATGTGAGGAGAAGAGAATTGGAGTTTGTTGTGGATGTCTGGATTTATCTGAAAATTTCACCCATGAAAGGGGTGATGAGATTTGGGAAGAAGGAAAAGCTCAATTCGATATATATGGGACACTATGGAATTCTAAGGTGAATTGGCGTGGTAGCTTATGAGCTAGAATTACCTTCAGAGTTGGCATCTGTGCACCTAGTATTCCAAGTGTCACTATTGAAGAAATGCATCGGTGATCCAACTTAATTTGTTCCATTGGACAATTTGGGAGTGAAAGATAGTCTCTCATACGAAGAGGTCCTATTCCAGATCCTTTACCGTCAGGTTCGTAAACTGAGGAGCAAGGAGGTAGCTTCAGTCAAGGTCTTGTGGAGAAATCAGTAGGTTGAGGGAGCTATATAGGAGGCCGAAGCAGATATGATGGCTAGATACCCCTATTTGATCCCTTCCGGCTCAATTTCAATTTAAGGTATCAATTTCCTCCCGAAAACTTCTTTTAGTTGGTGTTTCAGTTTCTTTCATGTAAATGAATATGTGTACGATTAGTCAATTCAGTTCAGACTTTTGATTCAGTTTAAAGGTAGTCATTCCGCTAGTTTCCAGCTTTCATAATTAGTACTTGTCTATAAAGATTTCTATTCTCTACTTTCCTTTGTGTTTTCTGACATTCAAGGACGAATGCTCCTAAGGGGAAGGTATTGTAATACCCACGAAACTCAAACACTAGATCGAGACTTGAAATAAACAAAATTGGAAAATCTGCACAAGGTCACATAACGAGTCGTTCTATGACCCGAGGGAGGTG
>JACEIK010000707.1:53115-64762 GCA_018107945.1 Datura stramonium
GGGGCTTTATATAGTTGGGACCTATAAGTCGCATTCGTCGAATGCGATTTATATATGTCACATTTGCCTTGCGACGCGCCGACTTGGCGCTTGTCCGGTCCCTCCCCGGGCCCTTTTCTTGCACGTATGGAATTCTAAAACTCTTAACCAACATGCGAATAGGCCATCTACATGTCAAGAATTTACGGGGTGTAACATCTTGTAACGTGAAAGCTAGACCTAGTCTTGAATACAGAGAAACTAGAATCTTACGATTGTGTTTACATATTGAACTTTTGGCTTGATTGTATCAATGTGGAGAACTCCCATGTTGTTGATTGTATTTAAAATCCATCAAACTATTGTCAGTTCGATTTTAGTCAAAGTTCATAAACATCCAGTGTTAGTTAGAAATGTCAACAGATCAGTTTGACTACAGAAATTCCTGAGGTGTCAGTGGTACCTCCCAGTTATCAAAATAAGATTCAGAACTCACTTTTAGTGGTCCACTAGGTGGTCATGAGACTTTTACATAAGTAGCTCCGACCAACCATAGGACCCCAGCTTCAGATTATAACTTTTTCTTTAGAAGGTTATGACGCTTCTAGATAAGCATCTCTGACCAGTCTTAGAACCCAGTTCCAAAATACGATTCGATAAGACTCTATGGGTGCTTTTAGATAGGTATCCCTGACTAGTTTTGGGCCCCATTTTTGAGCTATCAACTTAGTATTCAGTTTAGGACTATCTAGTGGGAGTAGGACTTAGCACTGAGCAGACTGGGGTTCTAGCGCACCCAGGTTCCCAAAACTACGTTGCCACTGTAGGTTACAGTTTTATTGGTCTCATGGCCCCAAACTCTTGAGATCACCCAATTCATGCCTCTATACCCTTGAAAGGTATATTGGGTCCTACTGATGGGGTGTATACAACGGACTCCACGTCTAGCTTATGTGGTTATATGTCGGTTATACTTTCCCACTAGTCAGCTCAGTCGAGTTTCAGATCAGTTTAGATCAGTACTTCAGATTTAGAACATGTTCTTGACCATCAAATAGGGTCTTTTATACCATTTAAATTATTTCAGTTATATATCTTAGTAGCTTCAGTTGGTCATTGCATGTCTTTTCAGTTCAGTTATTATATTTCTTGTGTATGATTTCTCTCACTTACTCAATACATTCAAAGTACTGACGCAAACTTTTACGCTTTATCATATTATGATACAGCTGAAGGACCTCAATCTTAGCCTCTCTAGCCGGTCACTCTTAGAAGACTTCAACTTTTCTAGTTGGCGAGTCCTCATCTTTTGAGGAAGATGATTATTTCATTCAGCTACATTTTTCGTTTCTCATTTAGACTTGGAGTTAGCTGGAGGCTTGGCCAGCAACTCATCAGTTATAGTGGTTCTCAGACACAAACATGGGTTGTTTTCAGGTTTATTATTTTGTTTAGATGTATTCAATTTTATGAATCGCTTCCATTCTCTTAAATGTTTGTATTTTTGCGATAAAGCTTCCGCTATACTTTTCTTTATATTTCAAAGTTTACTCAGAATGCCAGTGTATGATAGCCCAGAGGTTGACTTAGGTTACATGTGACTCCAATTACTATGTATCGTCCATAGTGTAAGCTCGGGGCATGACAAACTTGGTATCAGAGCATTAGGTTTAGAGTATCCTCGGATGTCTGAATGCCGCATCGAATAAAGACCTTTTCATGGATGTGAAGCATACCACACTTATGACGGGGAGGCTGCGATATGTTATTAGGAAAACTTCCTTTTATTTATACTCTTTATCGTGCGTCAAAATTCAATTCTAGAATCGTTCTCCTAACTCATGCTCTATTTCGTTTAAGTGAATCATGCCTCCATGATATGGTAATGGAAGAAGGGCCGGTAATGCTCACTGACCTACCTCTCCAGCTCCTGCAGCCCCTTAGGATGGCATAGTGTATACCGGAGAGTTTAGGGAGGCCATCCAACTGCTCGCTCAGACAGTTACTAACCAAGTTAATCAGCAAGTGGTTCCAATTAATAACAATGGTTCTGCATCCGCTGCCCATGTTATACACCGAAGGCCAAAAAATCAGACCCGGGAGTTGAGACGGAGAAAAAATTGAAATTTGGCATCATAATTAGAATGAGTCATGAGGAGACTTGTGAGATCAACCCACGAGTCATGATATGTCTCGTGGGGAAGGCCGAGAAATGAAATTAAAGACTTGAGAAGATGAGACCCCATGGGCATGACCATGACTTGTGGTCAGGCCCCACGAGTTGTTTGGTCAGCCGTTGAGAGGATGAATAAGAAAAGAAAAGAAAAGAAAAAGGGCAGTGGACTTGAAGAAGGTCCTCAAAAGTCATGGTCAGTCCCTATGATTCATGGGCTGAGTCGTGCTAAAGAATGGATTAAATATTGTTGAGGAAAGGCAGTGTACATCACAAATATTGACCACGATAAATGGTCACCAGTGATAATTGAGGTTGCCCGTGATGATCCCTGATGATCAGATGAGCAGTGTACTTAACGGACGACTCCACAAGTCGTGACCCTGAGCAACTAGTCGTTAGATCCCTTGTTTGGAGTTATGAATACTGACTTTTAAAGGGGTTAAGTTCATTTTAGGCCTCATTTGTTCATGCATGTAAGGTAGAAGACTAGAGAGGGTGATCATGCCTAGCATTCATCAATTTCTTATCAGTTTCCTATTAGGCATCTAAAGAAGTGTTAGAATCAGTTACCAGCAGGTATGTAGGGTTATGAATGGGTGATTTCCTTCACACCCATGCCCAATCCCTCTCTAAAGTATGAAATTCCTATGTCTAATCTATGGGGTTTTAACCCAAATGCATGAATCTTCTATTTATATATATGGGTATGATTCGATTATGATTCTACTATTGAATTATGAAGCATGGGCAAATTTTATAATATTTGTAATTTAAAATCATGATTTTATTTTTATGAATTAAAATCCCAAAGATGAGATGTTCATGAAAGATGAGATTTGTGATGAATATACGATGATGATGAGATACTATGATGAAAAGCATGCTTTGAAGATACCCATGTTTACAATTATGTTTTCGATGAGAATTGAGTATTTCTAAGTATGATAAAGTATCAGGCAATTCCCACATGTTAAGTATAAATTATGAATTTCCCGAATTGAGCTTACCACATGGTTTTGGAGAGAAGGCTCCCAATTATATTTTCAGCTTGTGGTATGTTTTGAGCTAAAGCTTCTCATATGCATGATTTCATACTTGATATATACTTGATTATTGAGCTTCATCGTTAGATAATGTTGAGCTTCGTTATAAAACGATGTAGAGCACATGCATGTTTTGGGCGTAATGTCTACCACCGCGTACGCTAAGGGCCGATCACCCCATGAATCAGAACTACACTCAACCATAGGTTTACACTATTATATATTACTTCGGGACCTCCCTTGTGAGCCTCCCCTGCCCTAATGGGCCTTCAGCTTGATATCAATATCATGGTATCGTCCCTAGCCCTGGATAGGCTTTGGATGGCTCTACCCACTTGAGTGTGATAGTTTGGACCACGTAAGCTCTATCATTGTATGTCGGTTAAAAGATGAGTCTCCTATTGTCCTCATGATTTCAGATATGCATGTTTCATTATTTATGAGATATATATATATATATATGCATGTTCTAAAGATGGTTTGACTAAATTTTCGACTTTACTTATAAATGTCATAATTCATTCATGAGTCAATCAATTCAGTTACTATGTTATGAAGTTATGTTATGTTATGTTATGAAGTGATCACGATTTCAGAAAGAATGCATGCAAGCCCCACTCTCAGACTCTTAATGTTTATGTTATATTATGCATTATCTTTTAAAGATTTTCTTTAATTAAGAAATTTTTCAAACCTTACATACTCAGTAGATTCCATGTACTGACCGCACACTCTATGCTGTATCATTTCATGATACATGACCCGGCTCTCAAGTTCATCCCTACTCGTGATCAGCACATTAGAGTTAGGATTTGCATTGTTGGTGAGTCATCATCTCTCAAGGACTAGACTATTCAGATTTCTTACATGTATTTCAGTTTTAGTTTTGTTGAGTTAGTTGGGGTCTTATCCCATCGACTCATCATGTTTAGAGGCTTTTTTGACATATATATATATATATATATTCAGCTTTAGATTTTGTATTCTGATGTTTTGTTCAAGTTAGACTTCCGCTATGAGTATTTTATTGATTATTCAGCTTCTTAATTGAGATTAGATCTATCCTTATGTCATGGGTCGACTTGGGGTCTCTTGGGGTTCCTTGTCCCGTGTTATGATCCGGGCCTCCGTTCAGGTCGTGACAAACTTGGTATCAAAGCAATAGGTTTGAAGTTTCCTACGGTGTCTAAAAGCCGCGTGAAGTACAGTCTTTCTCATGGGTGTGAAGCGTGCCACACTTATTAGGAAGAGGCTACGATACGTTTAGGAAATGTTCCCTTTTTTCATAATCTATGTCGTGCGATGAAAAGTCTTTCTATCCTTCTAATTCATGTTAATTGCGATTACAGAATCATGGTTCCTCGAATAATTAATGTTAGGAGAAATGGTAATTATGAAGGCCACGAGGATGGCAATGGGAATGGGTACCAGCAAGCCCCACTTGTTCAGGAGCACTAGGCACCGAAGCCAGCTGCCCCTACTGAGTTACGGGCCACTATTTAGATTCTTACGCAGGCCTTGACCACTCTGGTCAATCAGCAAGCTGTTGCACCTATTTGGCAAAATATCAATGCAGCTGTGGCTCAAGTAAAAGACTTCTTGAGAATGAACCTACAGAAATTTCTCGAGTTGATGGTAGATGAGGACCCGCATGAGTTTTTGGATGAGATTATGAAGATCACCCAAATCATGGGGGTGAATGGTGTGGAGTGTGCAAAGTTGGCCTTGTATCAGTTGAAAGGGGTCGCGCACATCTTATTTCGCCAATGGAAAGATAACAGGGTCATCGGAGTGGGCCCTGTCACTTTGGAAGAGTTTCGTGTTGCACTTCTTGACCGATTCTTCCCTCGTGAGATGAGGAAGTTGAAGACAGCTGAGTTTGTGAATTTGAAGCAAGGGAGAATACGGTGCAAGAGTATGATCTTGGTTTCATTCGCCTATCGAGATACGCCACAGGGATAATAGCTGATCAGAGTGCGCGGGTGAGTAGGTTCGTGCATGGAGTAGCGGACAATTTGGACAAGGATTGTTGGAACTATATGCTCCACCAGGACATGGATTTCCCATGGATAGTTTTGTATGCCCAACAGATGGAGGCGGTACATATGGGAGAGAGGGAGGCCAAGAGGGCCAGGACCGATGACCACAGATTCTCCCAGCCGAGGTCAGGTGTTGTGCACCGACAACAGGCTCACCAATGATCATTAGCTCCAATATATCCGGCATTGAGTGTGCCATCTAGGCCTAGATAGGCTCATAGACGGCAAGCATCGAGCTCGAGGGGTCAGAGCAGCAAACCCGCAGATTCTAGCATCCCAGCTTGTCGCAGATATTATCGGGGGCACACAGGCCAGTGCTTGGCAAGTTCAGGTGCTTTTTTTGGGTGTGGGAAGCCCGGACACATGCTTAGAGATTGACTAGAAGCTAGGCAGGATCAGGTTGGGGGTCAAGGTCCAGCTTCTAGTTCAAAAGCCCCTCCCGCACGCTCAGCCCATTAGGGGGCATCGACTAGCACAGCTGGCGGTCAGCGCCAGAACAGATTCTATGTTTTAGCTTCACTCCAGGAGCAAGAGGTCTCCTCGAATGTGGTCGCTGGCATGTTAAAAGTTTTCCATATTGATGTTTATGCTTTTTTAGATTCGGGGGATACCTTGTCTTTTGTGATACCATATGTTGCCAATAGCTTCAAAGTCATTCCCGAAGTCTTGTCAGAACCCTTCTCAGTTTCTACTCCAATAAGTGTCTCAATTATAGCTAGACAGGTATATAGAGGTTGCCAAGTCTCAGTCCTTCAGAAGGCCACCTCAGAATATTTGATAGAGTTAGCCATGAATGATTTTGATGTTATTCTCGGCATGGATTGGTTATTTTCATGCTATGCATTAGTTAATTGTAGAACTCGGGCAGTAGAGTTTAGATTTTCGGGTGAGCCAGTATTAGAGTGTAAGGGTAGTTTAGCTATGTTGTAGGCCGTTTCATTTCCTTCTTTAAGGCTAGGAAGATGATTTCTAAGGGTTGTGTGTACAATCTTCTTAGGGTTAAGGATGTTAAGTCCGAGACCCCGACTATCCAGTCAGTTTCAATAGTGCGTGAGTATCTAGAGGTGTTTCCAAATTACATACCGGGAATCTCTCTTGAGCGTGGGATTGATTTTGGTATTGATCTTCTTCCTGAAACTCAACCTATATATATTCCTCCCTACATAATGGCTTTGGCCGAGCTAAAAGGGTTGAAAGAGCAGTTGAAAGACTTGTTAGATAAGGGTTTCATTTGATCAAGCAAGTCTCCATGAGGTGCACCAATCTTATTTGTCCGAAAGAAGGATAGTTCCTTTCGAATGTGCAATGACTATCGACAATTGAACAAAGTCACTGTCAAGAAAAGGTATCCTCTACCCAGGATTGATGATTTATTTTGACCAACTTCAAGGTGCCAAGTGTTTCTCAAAGATAGATTTCAGATCCTGGTATCATCAGTTCAGTGTTCGGGAGTGCGATATCCCGAAGACAGCCTTTAGGATGCGGTATGGTAATTATGATTTTTTAGTTATGTCTTTTGAACTAACGAATGCTCCTGTGTTCATTGATGATATCTTGATATACTCTTTGAGTGAGGAGGAAGATGCCGCTCATTTGAGAATAGTGCTTTAGACTCTTATGGATCGCCAATTGTATGCCAAGTTCAGCTAGTGAGAGTTCTGGTTGAACTCCATAGCATTTTTTGACTATGTGGTATCAACTAAGGGCATCAAGGTGGATTCTCAAAAAATAGAGGCGGTGAAGAATTGTCCGAGACTTGTGAATCCTTCAGATATTCAGAGTTTCTTAGGTTTAGTTGGCTACTATCGAAGATTTGTTGAGGATTTTTCATCTATTGCAGCGCCTTTGACCAAATTGACACAGAAGAAGGTGAAGTTCCAATGCTCGGAGGCTTGTGAAAAGAGCCTCCAAGAGTTTATGACTCGACTTACCTTAGCACCAGTGTTAACTCTCCCGGAGAGTACTGATGGTATCGTGGTGTATTATGATAATTCAAGAATCGGACTTGGGTGTGTGTTGATGCAGCACGGGAAAGTTATAGCATACGCTTCTAGACAAATGAAAGTTCATGAGAAGAATTACCTAACCAATGATCTTGAATTGGTCTCGGTGGTATTCGCCTTGAAGATATGGAGACATTATTTGTATGGGGTCCATGTGGATGTATTTACTGACCATAAGAGCTTACAATATGTGTTCACGCAGAAAGATCTCAATCTTCAGCAATGAAGGTAGTTGGAGATACTCAAGCACTACAATATGAGTGTCCTTTACCATCCGAGTATGGGTAATGTGGTAGCGAACACACTTACTAGACTCTCTATGGAGAGTGTGTCCCATACTGGTAAAAGATGTGTATCAACTTGCATGGTTGGGAGTTAGGTTGGTTGACTCGACCGATGGTGGTATTGTTGTGTAGAACGGATCAGAATCGTCCTTAGTGACTGATGTGAAAGCTAGACAAGATGAGGACCCGATTTTTGTAAAGTTGAAGGAAGTCATTCAAAGTCAGAAGGTGGAGGTCTTCTCCCAAGGGGGAAATGGTGTGCTTCGGTACCAGGGTCACTTATGTGTTTTGACTGGTGATGATTTGAGGAGTCGGATGTTGCACGAGGCTCATGGATCCAAGTATTCTATCCATCCGGGTACCACCAAGATATACCGTGACTTATAGGAAATCTATTGGTGGAATGGCATGTAGAAGGATATTGCGGAATTCATAGCTAACTGTCCGAACTGTCAGCAAGTAAAGTTTGAGCATCACAGGCCAGGAGGCGTACTTTAGGATATCAGCATTTCCACTTGGAAGTGGGAAGAAATTAATATGGATTTTATCATAGGTCTACCTCGTACTCATCGACAATATGATTCCATTTGGGTTGTGGTAGACAGGTTGACAAGGGCCACTCATTTTCTACCGGTTAAAACCACGGATACGGTAGACGATTATGCCAAACTATATATTCGGGAGTTGGTCTGATTGCATGGAGTGCCCTTATCCATCATTTAATATCGAGGTACTCAATTTACCTCTCAGTTTTGGAGGTTATTTCAAAAAGGGCTTGGTACACAGGTTAAACTCAGCACAGCATCCCACCCGCAAACGGATGGTCAAGCAGAGCAGACAATCTAGACCCTCGAGGACATGTTGAGGGAATGTGTCATTGACTTCAAAGGTGGTTGGGATGATAACCTACCCCTGATCGAGTTTGCTTACAATAATAGTTGTACATATATTTATATTTCAAAGCTTACTTAGAAATGCTAGTGTATGATAGACCAGAGGCTGATTTGGGGTTACATGTGATTCCAAGTACCGTGTCCCGTCCAGGGTGTAAGCTCGGGGTGACACAAACTTGGTATCATACCACTAGGTTTAGAGTATCCTCAGATGTCTAAAAGGCGCATCGAGTTGAGACCTTTTCATGGGTGTGAACTGCGCCACACTTATGACGGGGAGGCTATGAGATGTTATTAAGAAAACTTCCTTTTATTCATACTCTTTATCGTGCATCAAAATTCAATTACAGAATCGTTCGCCTAACTCTTGCTCTATTTCATTTTAGTGAATCATACCTCCACAAAGTGGTAATAGGAGAAGGGCCAGTAATGCTCACCGACCTGCCTTACCAACTCGAGCAGCCGCTTAGGACGACTCAGTGTCTACCACAGAGTTCAGGGCGGTCTTCTAGCTACTCGCTCAGACGGCTACTAACTAGGTGAACTAAAAAATGGTTCCAATTAATAACAATGGTTCTGTAGCCGCTAACTGTGTTATACCCCAAAGACCCAAAAATCAGACCCGACAGTTGAAACAGAGAAAAAGTTGAAATTTTGCATCAGACTAGAATGAGTTGTGAGGAGACTCGTGAGATAAGCCCACGAGTTGTGGTGTGACTCATGGGGAAGGCCAAGAAATGAAATTGAAGACTTAAGAAGATTAGACCCCACGGGCATGACCACGACCCGTGGTCAGGCCACACGAGTCGTTAGGTCAGCCGTGGGGAGGGTGAATAAGAAAAAAAAGGAAAAGGGGTAGTGGACTTGACGGAAGGTTCCTACGAGTCGTGGTCAGCACCCACAATTCGTGGGGTGAGTTGTGACAAAGCATGGATTAAATTTTGTCGAGGCAAGGCAGTGTACATCACGGATGGTGACCACGAGTCGTGGTCACCAATGAGGAGTTGTCAAGTTCCCGTGATGAGCCCTCATGATCAGATGAGCAATGTACTTAATGGATGATTCCACGAGTCGTGACTTTGAGCAATGAGTCGTTAGGTCCCTCGTTGGGACCACCTGACAGTTATTTTCTGCGAACTTAGTAAGGGCTTTTCCATAGTTCCTAAGTTTCTAAGTTCCTAAGGCATAAATTATGACGTTTTAAGTTATGAATATTGACTTTTAAAGGGATTAAGTTCATTTTAAGCCTCATTCGTTCATGCATGCAAGGTAGAAGACTAGAGAGGGTGGTCATGCCTAGCATTCATCAATTTCTTATCAGTTTCCTATTAGGCATCTAAAGAAGTGTTAGAATCAATTACCAGCAGGTATGTAGGGTTAGGAATGGGTGATTTCCTTCAAACCCATGCCCAATCCCTCTCTAAAGTATGAAATTCCTATGTCTAATCTATGGGGTTTTAACCCAAATGCATGAATCTTCTATTTATATATATGGGTATGATTCGATTATGATTCTACGATTGAATTATGAAGCATGGGAAAATTTTATAATGTTTTCAATTTAAAATCATGATTTTAGTTTTATGAATTAAAATCCCATAAATGAGATGCTCATGAAAGATGAGATTTGTGATGAATATATGATGATGATGAGATAGTATGATGAAAAGCATGTTTTGAAGCTACCAAAGTTTACAATTATGTTTTCGATGAGAATTGAGTATTTCTATGTATGATAAAGCTTCGGACAAAGCCCATGTGTTATGTATAAATGATGAATTTCCTGAATTGAGCTTACCACATGGTTTTGAAGTGAAGGCTCCCAATTATATTATCATCTTGTTGTATGTTTTGAGCTAAAGCTTCTCATATGCATGATTTCATATTTGAGATATATTTGTATATTGAGCTTGCTCAATAGACGATGTTGAGCTTCATTATAAAATGATGTAGAGCACATGCATGTTTTGGGAGTAATGTCTAGCACCAAGTAGGCTAAGGGCCGATCACCCTAATCCTCAGAACTACACGCCAACGTAGGTTTACACTATTATATATTACTTCGGGACCTCCCTATTGAGCCCCCCATGCCCTAATGGGCCTTCATCTTGATATCGATATCATGGTATCTTCCCTAGCCATGGATAGGCTTTGGATGGCTCAACCCACTTGAGTGTGATAGTTGGGACCACGTAAGCTCTATCCTGGTACGTCGGTTAAAAGACGAGTCTCCCATTGTTCCTCATGATTTCAGAAACGCATGTTTCATTACTTATGAGATATTATATACATATATATATATACACATATATATGCATGTTGTAAAGCGAGTTTGACTCAATGTTCAGCTTTACTTTTAAATGTCAGAATTCAATCTTAAGTAAATCGATTCAGTTATGATGTTATAAAGTTATGTTATGTGATGTTATGAAGAGATCATGATTTCAGAAAGAATGCATGCAAGCCCTACTGTCAGACTCTTAATGTTTATGTTATATTATGCACTCTCTTTTATGGTTTTCTTTACTTTAGAAGTTTTATTTACCCTGCATACTCGGTACACTTCACGTACTACAACATACCCATGTTGTATCATTTCTTTATACAGAAGCCGACTCTTAGGTTCAGCCCCGCTCGTAGTCAGCTTATCAGAGTTAGCATTTGTATTGTTGGTGAGTCTTCATCCCTCGATGAATAGACTATTCATCTTACAGGTATTTCAGTTTCAGTTTTTTGAGTTAGTTGGAGTCTCATCCCATCAACTCATCATGTTTAGAGGATTTTCATACATATGTATATATTCAGCTTCAGATTTCATATTTTGATGTTGTGTTCAAGTTAGACTTCCTCTATGAGTATTTTATTGAATATTTAGTTTCTTGATTGAGATTAGATGTATGCTTATGCCATGGGTCGACTTAGGGTCTCTTGGGGCTCCATGTCCCGTGTTACAATCCGGGCCTCCGTTTGGTTTATGATAGCCTAAGTGTGAGATTTCACTCGGATGAACCCTCAAAATATTCATGGATCCAAGGAGGGCGAGGACCCACAAGGTTTCATGGATGAAATTAAAAAAATCACCCTGATTATGGTATTCAGTCCCTCAGAAAGTGCCAACTTGGCTGCCTACTGTTCGCTCGTCTGGATGACTACACGCAAGTGCACGTGGTCGAACAAGTAGTAAGTGGCTCAAGTAAGCCAAGTATCGATCCCACAGGGACTGGACTACG
>JACEIK010000707.1:150650-164694 GCA_018107945.1 Datura stramonium
CTTAACTTTACTAAAGTAGAGCACTTTTGGTATTCCTAATATAACAGTGTTAAAAATTAAATGCGAGAATAATTTTTCTAATGATATAAATTTCAATTGACAATGCCATCTTTTCTTGATTGATGCAATTTTTTTTTGCCTTTTTAATTTCTTGGGATGAGATGAAACTAATTTAACCTTTTTCTTAATTTTTAAAGAAGTCAAATCCTTTTAAAACAAACATATATCTAAAAAATGCTCAAATAAATATTTTTTTTCTACCCCAAAATAGCTTCCAGGTGCATGACCTGTTAGAATTAGTAATCAAGAAAATCAAAATTAAATAATAAATAAGTAGCTTCCAAAGTTACTTTAAATCCTCACTTGTTAACCCAACAAAAGCTAAATCAAAACGAAATAAAAAGTTAATAAAAACATCTCCTTTGTAGAGAAATATAATAACCTTATGAGAAATATATTATTGTAGCTTTTTACAATAGCTAAATCAAAATGAAGAGTGACTAAAATCAACTCTTTTACATCACTCTTTAGCAATAAAAAGTTAACACTTTTATGCACATCATCTATTCAATTTAGTCTGCTATATCAATCTATCCATATAGTCTTCAACAATAACCTCGATTTATCGACACCAATTTTCAACAGCAAAATTATTCTTTCACAATGGACAAAATTATCCTTCAATAGCAACAAGAAATATTCTTCCATAGCAACAAAAAATAAGCTTTTACAATAACAATTTATTTACCAAAAAATGTCCCTTCAGACACTCCACTTTCTGAAGTTGTTTTCATTTAATCCCGACTAGCAAATCCTCTTCTCACCTGCAATTAAAAAAAATATCAAGATTAACTTATTAATAACACAATTAAATGGAGTGTTATATGTTATAAACTATATCGGAAGCTTCGCAGAAGCAAAAGATACAGTAGAAAATAAGGATCTTTGTTGCATTATCTCATCATCATGAGAATCTGATTGTACAAGATTTAATTTGCAGGTTCTTTTATTATGACTTGGATTATGACATAAGCTACAATCCAAGTTTTTTTTTTGCTTCCTTCTCATTTTTTGTTTGCTTGCTCCTACTTCATCTGGCTCTTTTTTCAAAGCTTTTGTTTTTTTTCCTTTGGTACTTTGTCTTTCCAATCATGGAAGCAAAGGCGGTATGTTTCTCGATTTAGGCCACATGTCTTGACCATTCATAGGTAGAACAAAAAATGCATAGATTTTTCTATAAGTTTCTCCCCTATAAAAATCATCCACGTATGAGTTAATGTCATCATGTTTAGCCCAAATCGCTGCAATGATATGTTTGAAAGGAATTCCTGTTAGATCCCATTTCCGACAACTGCAGCAAGTCCACAACCCAATTGTTCTTTTATGCTTGCCCCTATTATCTCATAATTCCACTAATTTGACTTTCTAGGAATAAATTCAGCCGCCTTAACTTGATTTTTGTGAAATATATCCTTAATCCTAGGGAAATTATCACCAGCATTCCACTTTGCACTTTTATCCTTATTTGCTTGCATCCTCAACATAAGTAGGTATCGTAACTTCTCCAATAGAGTGATAATTGGCTTATCTCTAGCATCAAGGATCATACTATTAAAACATTCGTATATATTATTGAGTAAGGTATCACATTTAACAGTTTCAGAAAAATGAGATTTAGACCATTCAGTAGGTGACTTATTTTTGAGCCAATCAGTAGCTTCTGAATCAAGATCAAAGATGTCAATCATGCAATTATCAAACCACTCTACTGTTGTAGACCTTGCAGCCTTTCAAAGGGCATTCTTGAGTGAGATACTGTTGGAATTGGTTTTAATGATATTTGATGATAAGTTAAAAATATGCTTGAAACATAAATGTTAGGCTGATTAATAATTGGTATGTTATACTTGGCTAATTACTAATTGGTACGTGATTTCCATAAAACGTGTGCTACTAATTGGCTGCTCTAGTGTCTCGAATTACTTGCAGGAAATAGGATAAAGGAACCAAAAGTCAACAAAGACTCTATAAGGAAAGGAATCCTTTTTCCAAGGAAAGAATTAGATTGTGGGCAGGAAAGGAAAGAGAATATTTTGTGGAATCCTAGAAGGAGTCAACAAGATCTTTCAAGAAAGAAAAAGAAGTCCAAAGTTTTCTTCTTCTAGTGGAAGACAAATTGAGCTTTCGTGTGTTATAAATAAAGAGTCTACCACGTCCAGAAAATTTATTCACTCACCAAATATCTTCAGCAAAATCTATAGTTTTTGAGCTTTCAATTGGCATTAAAGTTGAAGAAGAGTTGACCGGTGCTAGAAACTGTCCACTGAGTCTGTTCCATTATTGTCTAGGTCTAGGGTCAATTTGTAGTGAATCATTGAACGTGTTTTGTTTCAATTATGTTTTTCTTCAGTTGTAATTGTGTTAAAGTTCATGTTGTTAAACTAAGTGTAGTTTATACAGCTTAGGAACTTTGCAAGGGTTTAAGGGTAGGTTCTTGGATTGCGGGGATTTGCAATCCGAATCGACTCAAGTTTAGTGGAGTTGAGTTGAAATCCTACTAGGGAGTAGGTCGTGGTTTTTACACCCATTCGAGCCTAGGTGGTTTTCCACGTAAAAATTCTTGTCTCTCACTTTATTTTCTGCACTTTATTGTTTTTGCTTGAATTAGGCTACTGCTCAAAGGAACAAAGTTCAAGTTTGTTCCTGTTGTAAAAAAAATTCAAGTTAAGTTTTAATTTGTGAAAAAATATGTTATACCCAATTCAGCCCCCTCTTATGTATAATCTAGGAACCATTACTATAACAATTGGCATCAGAGCAAGTTGCTCATTCATAGGTTAACCCCTTAGAGAAAGATTCGTAAAAATGACTTCCGAAATAACTTTGCCTGAGGGACAATCTAGCACTCGACCTCCTCTCTTTAACGGCCAACACTACAGTCTTTGGAAAAATAGAATGTAAATTTATATGAAAGCTGAGGACTATCAACTTTGGTTGATTACCATGAAGGGACCTCTTGTTCCCACCAAAGTTAAACCCGACGGAACAAAGGTGCCAAAGACTGAAGATGAATTTGAAGCTGATGATCTCGTGATGATGGAGAAGAATGCTAAAGCAATAAAAATACTCTACTTTGGATTGGGCATTGATGAGTACAACCATATCTCTGGATGCTCCAGTGCCAAGGAGATTTGGGACTCCCTTACTCTGGCACATGAAGGAACGAATCAGGTAAAACAATCCAGAATTGATATGTTTATAAGAAAGTATGAACTCTTTGCCATAGGCGAAAGGAAATCAGTCAAAGATATGTTTAACCGATGCATGCACATCACAAACGAGCTCAAATCTCTTGGGAAGGAATTCACGACTGAAGAAAACGTCAGAAAAATTCTGAGAATCATGCCTGCTTCTTGGGAACCCAAAGTTACTGTCATTGAAGAAGCAAAACAAATAAGCACAATGAAAATGGATGAGCTCATTGGAAATTTGTAAACTTATGGACTCAAAAAGAGTGACAAAGCTGCTGAGGAACCCAAGAATGAACGTAGTCTCAATTTGAAGGCTGAATTAGAATCTAATGATAAAGAGATGACTATGTTTGTTCGAAGGTTCAAAAAATTATTCAAAAAGGAAAACTCAGAGAAAAGGGACTCTCGCGACAAAAACATGTCATCCTAGAAGTGATAGTTCCATGGATGTTTCAAATATGGCAAAATGGATCACTTGATAAAAGATTGTCCCTTCTTAAAGGAAGAACAAAGAAGAAACTCTAAAAACCAACAATAACTGGCCTCAAAAGCTTTCAAGAAGGCCATGAAAGCTACTTGAGGTGAAACTTCCGATGAGGAATCAGAAGTAGAAGATGGTGATAATGACAATTTGACCCTCATGGCCAAAATTGATACTGACTCAGACAGCGATTCATCCGAGGCTGAAGTGAGAAGGAACAACAAAAAATGGTATATCGACAGTGGTTGTTCCAGGAACATGACAGGTAACAAAAAGATTTTTCTCTCACTAACAAGCTTCAATGGGGGAACTGTGTCCTTTGGTGGAGGAAAGAAAGGCACAGTTGTAGGAATATGTAAGATCGATAAGTCATTCTCTCACTCTATTGATAATATGTATTTGGTAGATGGGCTGAAACCCAACTTGTTAAGTATTTCTCAACTTTGTGATCGAGGGAACACAGTGTTCTTTACTTCCTTTGATTGAAAAGTTATTAACAAGAAGTCTGGAAAAATTATCTTGATAAGAAAACGACACAGTAATGTTTATAAATCTTGTATCATGTCGCTTTTTGAAAATGAATTAACTTATTTAAGTGTTTTGGATGATGATGTTCTCCTATGGCACACGTGACTTGATCATGTTAGTCTTGCTTTGCTCAATAAACTTGTTTCAAAAAACCTTGTTCTTGGTCTTCTCGAAATAAAATTCAAAGATGACAAGGTGTGTGATGCTTATGCTAAAGGAAAACAAATCAGATCATCATTCAAGTTCAAAAAGGTAATGAGTACCTCCAAGCCACTTGAATTACTTCACATGGATCTCTGTGGGCCCGTGTGAGTAGTGAGCCGTGGAGGTAAGAGGTTTGTTCTAGTGATAGTTGATGATTTCTCACGCTTTACATGGACACTGTTTCTATCCTCTAAGGATGAAGCATTCGACATGTTTAAAGTGTTTGCGAAAAGGATTCAACGGGCTCTTGATTTGGATTTAATAAGTATTCGATCTGATCATGGCACTGAGTTTGAAAATGCCAAATTTACTGCTTTTTGTTTCAAATATGGAATCAATCACAATTTTTCAGCCCCAAGAACTCTCCAACAAAACGGGATCATGGAGAGAAAAAAATAGAACACTAGAAGATATGACACGAACAATGCTTATCACTAGTGGACTTCCTAAGAGTTTTTGGGCTGAAGAAGTAAATACGGCCTGTTACATAATTAACAGATGCATGATTATATCTCTTCTTGATAAAACTCCTTACGAACTTCTCAAAGGAAGAAAACCGAATATCAAACACTTGCGAACCTTTAGTAGCAAATGTTTTATTCACAATAATGGAAAAACTGCCTTAGAAAAGTTTGATGCAAGGAGTGATGAAGGAGTGTTCCTTGGATACTCCTCAAACAGTAAAACCTATAAAGTGTTCAATAAAAGGACAAAGTGTGTAGAAGAAAGCATTTATGTTATCTTTGATGAGTTTAACCTTTTTGTTGAGACAGATCTACAGGGAAGCGAAGATGAACATCATGAAATTTTCCTTGTTCCATCTTCAGCCAAACAGGTAAGTGCTCCAGCTCTAAATGAAGGAACGCTCTTGGAAACAAACTCCTCGAACGTTCCCTAAGAACCAAGGCAGGAACTGGAAAATTCAGGAGGATCAATCCCTGAGAAAGTGGTCAGTTTAGAAGCAGGAACAAGGGAAGGACATCATCTGACCCTGTTCGAGAAACACAAAATGACATTCCACAAGAATATGTTTTGAGGCCTTGGAAACATCAAAGTTCTCACCCCCTTGATTTAATAATAACCGATCTGAATAAGGGAATTCAGACCAGGGACTCCATGAGAAACTTTTGTGCTCATTTTGCTTTCTTATCTTATATTGAGCCTAAATATTATCGTGAAGCCTTGCAGGATCTATATTGGGTAATGGCTATGCAATAGGAACTCAACCACTTTGAAAGGAGCAAGGTATGGCACTTGGAACCACCACCAATTGACCGTACTGTAATAGGAACAAAGTGGGTGTTCTGAAATAAACTTGATGAACAAGGAACAGTCACCAGGAAAAAAGCCCGTCTGGTGGTCCAAGGCTATAACCAAGAGGAAGACATCGATTATGAAGAGACCTTTTCACTAGTTGCAAGGATGGAGGCAATAAAAATGCTAATTGCCTTTGCTGCTCACATGGAGTTCACTCTCTACCAAATGGATGTCAAAAGTGCGTTCGTAAATGGGAAACTGAAGGAAGAGGTATATGTTCGTCAACCCCCTAGTTTTGAAAATCCTAAATTTCCTGATTATGTTTTTAAATTGGATAAGACTTTATATGATTTGAAACAAGCTCCAAGAGCTTGGTATGAACGCCTTTCAAATTTTTTGATGAAAAATGATTTTCTTAGGGGGAACATGATAAAACTCTGTTTCTAAAGAGCAAAGAAAAGAATTCATTGTTGGTTGTACAAGTATATGTAGATGATATTATCTTTGGTGCAATAAATGAAACCTTGTGTAATGAATTTGCCTTGTTGAGGAGTCGTGAATTCGAAATGAGTATGATGGGTGAGCTTAATTTCTTCTCAGGCTTACAAATCAAATAATTTTCGAATGGGACAATGATCCATCAAAAAATATATATTAATGCATTACTTAAGAAATATGACATGAATTTATCTAAACCAATTGATACACCTATTGCTACTGCCACTAAGCTAGGTAAAGATGAACATGAAAATCTAGTAAGTGACAAAAGCTATAGGGGTATGATTGGATCCCTTCTTTATTTAACTGCTAGTCGACCAAATATTGTGTTTATCGTTTGATTATGTGCAAGGTTTCAATCTTCTCCTAGAGAATCTCACCTGACTGCAGTTAAGCGTATCCTAAGGTATTTGAAGGGTACTGATAGTCTATGTCTGTGGTATCCCAAGGAGGTAATCTTGATCTAGTACGGTATGCAGATGCTGACTATGCAGGTTCTCTTACAGAAAAGAAAAGCACATCAGGTATCACTCACTTTATTGGTTCATATTTAATTTCTTGGGCTACAAAGAAACAAAATTCAATAGCCCTGTCCACAACTGAAGCTGAATATGTAGCTGCCGCATCTTGTTGTGCTCAGCTTTTGTGGATAAAACAATAATTTAGGGATTATGGGTTTGACATGAACACTGTGCCTATCTACTGTGATAACATAAGTACTATAAATATTGCTAAAAATCCCTATCGGCATAAGAGAATAAAAAACATAGACATTAGACATCACTTCCTAAGGGATAATGTTGAAAAATGTTTGATATCTTTGCAATTTTGTAAAACTGAGAATCAAATTGCGGACATTTTTACTTAGGCTCTTGGTAGAGAACAATTTGAAAAAATTAGAATGGAGCTTGGATTAATCAAGATTGACTCAATATCAGGTTCATAGTTTTCCTTCTTTTGGCATTATTATTTAAAAAAAAGGTCTTTTCCCGACAATGGATGGATGACGACCGTCTTGAGGGATATTTTTCGTCATTTCTTTAGCTTTAGATTCTCACATCAGGTTTTCTCTTGATATTGAAACTCATTGATTTTTAGGAATGGATTGGAAGAACCTGACCACTACAAGAAACACAGTCAGGTATGACTCCGAAGCTGGCCACTTATTACTAATACTATTCATGACATCACCTTTATTGTGACATCACAGTGTCAGGAATAACATCACCCAAGAGTCATTTAATTTTTTCTCGATTTCCCTCTTCTATTTCCACTATGACTCTTGGTTTTCCTTGTGTCTATTGATCTGCCACCGCCTTAATTCTCCAAATTCTTTTTCTTTCTCTCAAAAAGGGAACAAGACTCACTTTGAAACCTATCAAGCTTCATCTTCTTCCTTTCACCATGAATACCACCATATCGACACCTACATCTCTAACCACCACCGAACCCAAATTCAGTTCCCCTCACCCCATGGAATTACCGTACTCTGGCTCTCTGGACACTTCCATGGTCACCGCCCCAACTTCCCCATCTCCTCAGAGCCCGTCGACTGGTTCCCCAAGGTCGACATCTACTCCTCAAATCGATCTTGCAACTTTACTTGCCGACATAAGGGGAAGATATAGTGTTGCTCCGAATCCTCCTCTATCTTCCTCACCGGTTGATTCTCTTGACGATGTGCCTGAGGAAACAATTTCGATGACTAGGTCCCTACCAAACCACCATCCTTGTCCGATTCTGACAGTCTTGAGGATATGATGCCTCTTACCGCTCTAAAAAGAGGTGCTCCGAAACGTACTCTGGTCAAGGCTTTTTATTCCACTCTGGTGACCAAGAAACCATGTACTATTGGTTCGGCTTCTCGCACCAGGGCCCGTCGTCAAATTCAAGGAAATTTTGACTGCTCATTACCTGTACCTTTAACCTCTACATATAAGCCCAAGGTAAAGGAGTTTGGTGAGAGCAAGTTGCTTAAAGAAAAAATGGTGGTTCCCTATGGGAATGTGAATATGGTGAGTCTTTGGCCTAAGATTCAAGCTCAAGGGTGGGGAGGGCTTTTCACTGATACCGAGGCAGTGTGTGCTGGGTCGGAAGTTGTCACATTCTTTCGTCATTTTACTTTCTCTTATGATTGCATTACCAGTAGAATTGGGGATGTCATGGTGAATATTACAACACGTACTTTGGGCTCTGTGTTGAAAATTCCTTGCGAGGGTTTTTCTTCTTATCAAAAGAATAGGTGGCCAGAGCTTCCTCCTTTCCTGAAACCCTTGGACATAGTTCGGAAATTCTCTAACAACCCCTCTATGCTGTCCTATTCAAAAGTTCGTAAGCAATCCATGTCTAACTATCATAAATACTTGTTCTCTTTTGTTATCAAGAACTTGATTCCGCGCCAGGAGCGTCGTGATGCTGCTTTGTATCTTGATTTAACTCTTATGGAGCTTTTGAATAGGGAGTTGCCTATAAATTTGTTTGGGTTAATGGCCTAATTTGGTTAAAGTTGCAGATGATGTTTAGCAAATTCATGCTCTGCCATATGGTTTTCTCTTGACGAAGGTGTTTGCTAAATTTTGTATTAAGTTCACTGCTCTTGAGTCCTACACAATTTATAATGCTTTGGATTATTATGAGACTTGTGACTCTCATCAAGAGGTCAATGTGGAAGTTACAGATATAGTACCCTCAGTAGCTCAGACTCAAGTTTCTAGTGATAATGAGAGGCTAATGGTTGACAATGCTCAGCTTCGACAGGAAAATGCTGACTTGAGGGCCCAACTGACTCGCAATGAGGAGATGACATTTGCCCTTCATGCTAAACTTTTAACTCTTATCAAATATCTGTCTCCAGTTTCTATGTCCTCTCCTGATGTTGCTGCTACCTCCTTATCCCCTACCCCTGCTCCTTAGCATGTGTTGTCATTGTCATGAATGATTTTGGTAGTATTTTGGTTTAGTTTTTGGGTTGACTGACTGTTTTTTTATTATTTGGTTCACTATTCCTAGTATTGGTAAATGATGGTTTAGTATCACTGATTACCTTGTGTGTTGATTGCTATTGCTATTTCTTTTATTCCTTTTCATTTCGGCCCTTGACTTGGTTTGTTCCCTTTCACCGATGCCAAAAGGGGGAAGGTTATGCTTGAGAGTTGATTTTTGCTTAATTATTGATTAACTGAAATGAGCGTACATATAGTCAAGCATATTTTTATTTGTAATCATTAAAAAGGGGAAATTTGTTGGAATTGGTTTTAATGATATTTGATGATAAGTTAAAAATATGCTTGAAACATAAATGTTAGGCCGATTAATAATTGATATATTATACTTGTCCGATTACTAATTGGTACGTGATTTTCATAAAACGTGTGCTACTAATTGATTGCTTTAGTGTCTCGAATTACTTGCAGGAAATAGGAGAAAGGAACCAAAAGTCAACAAGGACTCTATAAGGAAAGGAATCCTTTTCCCAAGGAAATAATTAGATTGTGGGCAGGAAAGGAAAGAGAATAATTTGTGGAATCCTAGGAGTCAGCAAGATCTTTCAAGAAAGGAAAATGAGTCCAAAGTTTCCTTCTTCTAATGGAAGACAAATTGGACATTCGTGTGTTATAAATAAAGAATCTACCATGTCCAGAAAATTCATTCACTCACAAAAGATCTTCAGCAAAATCCATAGTTTTTGAGCTTTCAATTAGCATGAAAGTTAAAGAAAAGTTGACCGGTGCTAGAAACTGTCCCCTGAATCTGTTCCGTTACTGTCTAGGTCTAGGGTCAATTTGTAATGAATCATTGAATGTGTTTTGTTTCAATTCTATTTTTTCTTCAGTTGTAATTGTGTTAAAGTTCATTTTGTTAAAATAAGGTAGTTTATACAGGTTAGGAACTTTGTAAGGGCTTAAGGGTAGGTCCTTGGATTGCGGGGGTTTGCAATCCAAATTGGCTTGGTGTTTAGTGGAGTTGAGTTGAAATCCTACTAGGGAGTAGGTTGTAGTTTTTACACCCATTCGAGCCTGGGTGATTTTTCACGTAAAAATTCTTGTCTCTCGCTTTATTTTCTACACTTTATTATTTTGCTTGAATTAGGCTACTGCTCAAAGGAACAAAGTTCAAGTTTGTTCCTATCATAAAAGAAATTCAAGTTAAGTTTTAATTTGTGGAAAAATATGTTAGACCCAATTCACCCCCCTCTTAGGTCTAATCTAGGAGTCATTACTATAACAGATACCACTGAATCTGGCCCTCTTGAAGTTGTTATGAAGGTTTCTCACACTGAATCGATGACTAACATATGGAAATACTTCATTGAATGCTTCAATCAAACCTTTTTTCTTATCTGACATGAAGGTCCAAGTACTAGTATCACCAATGCCTAAGTCAATCTTCAAATAATTCAAAAATCATTCCCATGATTTCTTTCTTTCCTTCTCTATGATTGCATATGCTATTGGAAAGATACTGTTATTAAGATAAATTTCAACAGTAGTTAAAAGTTGAGTTCCATATATTGGACCCTTAAGTCAACAACCATCGACCCAATTATTCTTCGGCAACCATTCTTGAACCCCTCTTTACAACCACCAACACAAATATAAATTCTCTGGAATCTCTTAGGCTTGTCGGGCACCTCATTTTCAACCAATTTCATATAACAGAGGTATTTGAATTTGTCCGACCAATTTCATTGCAATAGTTCCACAATATCCTGTATTGAGCATCAAGATCTCCATCAATCAGTGAAAGTGCTTTTCTCTTAGCTCTTCTACATTGTGATAATGTAACATGAACTCTTAGCTGCATACTAACATGATCTCTGAATTAGGTGATTGCTCAAGATCTATTTGAGCTTATGGACTCTATCTTCATGAAATATTAGAAGAATTAATTACTTTATTATGATGGTTTTAATTTTTGCAACGATGAGCGGGATTATATGTTCTTATTTGAAATATGCTATCTCGGTGCATTCTCGAAGCTAGAATCTCCCAGTTGCAATCTGGATGACCACAAGTTGCTCTCACTCTAAACCTATCATTCTTGCACCACTTTATGCATTTTCTTTCATTAACTTTATGAGTTATCACAACATACTTGAACTCATTCTTATTTTAAATGTTAGTTCTTATGCCAACACTGGTTTATCTCCATCTATTTTTGGGATTGAATTTTGAAAAGATAAAGCTATCACTATTAGAGTCACATTCTAAACTCTTTATATCATCTAAGTCAACACAATCTGAATCACCGTCTTCAGCAACCATCTTTAAAAAAAAAAAAAACTTTTTCACTAATTTCGTATATATGATCCACATTTGTATTTTTTCCCAAGATATCATTATCAATTGAAAAATCATTCTTTGAGTCTTCAAATTCATCATCAGTCAAATAATGCTCACTGTGTATTTCTTTCTCTTGTTCTGCTCCACCAACTTCATTAGTATGTATACTTCTTCCGATATATGAATTAAGATGTTCAAAGTATATATCAACCACCTTGTTATCTGGAATACTTTTGGATACAACAGTGGCTTCCACATTACTAGAAATAAGTCGCATTTGATTACCATACATCCCGTACAAATATCAAAAGGTAATGAATCTCCCTCATAGCCACATAGTTCTGCCATGTATTTGAATTGTGATAAATTTCACTCCGTAATTTTAATATAGTCAATAAAATCTACACACCTGTCAAGATAATATTTGTTTGATTGATGCTTCATTGTACCATCATGTATCACCTTTACACTAAAAAAGAAGTCTCATATATAGGATCTGAAAAAAAACCTTATATAAGACCTTTTTCTAGTGAAAAAATAATATAACCTAAAAAATGCAACAGAATTAATAATAACCTATAAAGATTTGTATTTTTCAAAGTAATCACACACAAAAAAGACATGTTAATGTCCGCGGACCTAATTCACCAATGATTAATAATGACAAATACAAAAATTTCATAGTAGAAGCATTTTTTTATTCCTTATTACTTGTCTTTATTTCAAAATTTTATCCAAAAAACTTCTATTATATCATGCATCGCACAAAAGAGTTTTGATATTTAGTAATCTTATTATAATATAATGAAGCTATCATGTATTGCATAAAAAATTAGTAAATACTAAAGAATAAGAAACAATATAATCTAATGTATAGTGAAGAATAATTTTTTTTTAGTTTAATAAAAACCCACATGATTTTTCTTGCTGAAATTTTATCATAATTGGACATTTCACTATCATGGCATCTAATGATTATTGTCGGAGAAGAAAAAACCTCAGCTTCTTCATTTGAGTTCTCTTCATATTCCAGCTGATCAAAGTTTTTTCGAGAGAGGCTAGGTTTTTTTTTTAGTGAAGTATTTCTTTTTGGGTATGAAGTTGGAGGAAAAGTGAATGAGTTAATCGAAAGGGTTTAATGTTTTACAAGTCATGTGAGTGTAACATGGTTTAACACTATTATATTTTAGGTGGATTCCCACATGATTTAACTTTGTTACTTTTTAAATGGATTCTGTTAGGAATATCAAAAAGCTCTACATTAATAAAGTTAAGGGATTAAATATGCTCAAGGTTATATTTAAGGAACAAAAATAAACTTACTTCTATAAATGAGAGATAATTTTAGCCCAAAACTTTTTAAATAAATATGAAAGGTAAATTTTCCCAAAATAATTGGGACCTAAGACATATCGCTTACTTGCTTGGCTATTAAGCCGGCCTTGAATTAGGCAGGTGTAAGTGCAATTTTTCCTGTTTGTCTAAATAACAAAAGCTTTTCTGGGTTATTCTCTTTGCATGTGCTGATTTCGCTGGGTGTACCAATGATAAAAGAGAAGAAAAATAATATTTTCATTTATTACGAGTGACACATTTTTTTTAATAATTTTTACTTTCAAATATTCATTTCGCTTATAACGAGATAATTTATAATAGAGTTAAAATCTTAAAAGGTCACTCAACTTTGATAATTTATGTTGCAAAGTCATTAAACTTTGATTTGTATCACTCAACTTATAGTTTTTCTCACAAAATCATTCAACTTTATATATCATAGACTAAAGAAACTCTTATATNCTAAATATATCATAAATAAAAATATGACATGACAAAATAATTTAATTTTTTATGTTATGCAAATATGGAGCCCATAAATAAATTAATTTTTTAAAAATTATTTATTATACGCAACCCACCCACTCATGCACCAAAATGAGTTTTTCATTTAAAATCATTAAAGTTAGGTATTTTCTATTTATATTATGTTAGACAAAGTCGTAGTTATAACTTATATACCTTTGATGAAATTAATTAACTCGTAAAAAATATACATTTGTGTTATTTAAACTAAAAAATAAGTCAAAATAAGGCTTTTCTTCGATACTTTTGCTCAGATTATTCCATATGAAAAATCATTAAATGTATAAATACAATAACAATAACTGTTTCTAAAAGTTTGAATGAAATGTAAACGTTTACTCATTTACTATTTTTTGTAATTAAGGGTCGAGAGAAGTATTCAAATATTTCTGGTATGAATCAGGTGAAGTTGAATACTCAAAAGTTCGTTCCAGTGGTTTGCTCAATTTAAATATCTCACATATTTTTTATGAGTCAATTCCATCAAAGATCACGCGTCTTATGTTTTTATAATAACATATACAATACTCAATGTTAATAAATACAAGGACAAAAGTAGCACAAATATATATTTAAAAGACCATTTTAAACCAAATCTTAAATATAAGATTTTAGGTGTTGGTATCATTGTTATCTTTAAATATTTTTACGAGCAAATTTTATCAAAGATTACGTCGTCTTAT
>JACEIK010000707.1:204955-222233 GCA_018107945.1 Datura stramonium
ATTGATTTTCCGAACATACACTGTTTTTAACTAACGGGCATGTTTGCACTTGTTTTTTTTTGGCTACTTTTTTAAAAAGATAAATTTTGAGCTCAAGGCTCGTTTTAGTCAATCAACAAAACAAAAAAAACAAATACATTTTGTTGCCTGGCCCAAGATTCTGCCCCGACCAAATCTCATACCCAATACCCCTTTATCCTTTTTCTTCCACTGACCAACACCCAAAAATCTAGGTCTAATTCTTCCGCTCCTCAGTCATGTTCCCTTTCTTCAGTTCCCAATTCCTGCTCGTGCTGCTGTGAGTGATAAATCTCATGTCTAATGTCTCTATTGACGAGCTCGAATCTGCAGCTCAGAAGGTAGCTCTCTATTCTCCCTTCTCCCTGTCTTCGTACTGACCTTCCTTTCTTTCTTCAAGTGGCTTATCCGGTAAGGTTCCTCCATGAGTAGAGTCATGCAGCTGTTGGGGCGCCCCTCGGTGTTCCGGGAATGGGGAAGACAAAGTTGCGCTAACCCTCCCACATCGTCATTGCTCCGACAGTTGTTGGTATCTGGCCCATCCGACTCTGATGCTCCTCCTTTTGCTGGTATCACTTTTTGTGAGCTTCCATAATGTAGACTAGGTAGCCTTATCTGTAAATTAGCTTTTTGTACATAACTATAAGGGACAACCATAAGCTCTGCTATTGTTGCAATTCTGGTACTAACGTCCTTGTCTTAATCTGTAACTGTGGTACTTGTGATTGTCCATGTTTAGAATATTTTTGCATGTGATTGGGAGTTTTTGAGATGATCTGACATTAGCTTATCTCCATGATTGAATGCTGCATTAGCTAATGCATCTGCTAGCTGATTAGCTTCTCGATATATATATGTGTAACAATAATATTTCCTTTCTCAAGCATTTCCATGATATTCTCTATGTATTCAGTGATTTCCCATGGAATCTTCCATATTTTTGTGAGCATATTCTTGAGACTTAAAAAATCAGTCTCGAGAATAACGGTAAATTCCCTGCTACTGCAATAATGCACTGCATTCTTCACTACCAGCACCTCTGCCTTCATGTTGCTGCTAATTCCTATTTCCTTTGCCTCTGCATAGATTAAGTCCCCTCTAACATCTCTTAGGCATAAACTATATGTACTAAATCCTGGGTTGGCTCTACATGCTCCATCTGTGTTCACTTTAATCCAAGATTCGTTAGGTAGTTCCCATTTAACTACCTTATAGTAAAGCATAGATTTATAATGCTGGAGGATAGATATAATTCTTTCTCAATGAGTTGGGACTGATATCCAGGGATACCTGACTTTGATATACATCTGGGTAGTTTGTTGGACCATCATAATCAGCCTGGATATATTGGTCTCCTTTCCATGCCTGCTAGCATTTCTCCTTTTCCACAGCTGTCGCACAATGATTATTGGCATAAGCATGTACGTCTCCTTTAGCTTTGTTGGAGCTGGAATCTGCCACCAATTAGTTATCAATTGGTGTAGCAACATTCCTTCTGGATTTAAACCTGCACATAAAGCAAACTGCTTCCATAGTTTTAAGGTTATGGGAGCTATTTTAAAATAAATGGCCCATGGTTTCCAGGTTATGCTTATCACAGCAGTAGCACCTGGAAACCACTTGTATTCTCATCCTCCTCAGGTTATCATTTGTTGGAACTCTCCTTTTCCAAACTCTCCAAATAAAGAAATTCATTTTGAAAGGAATTTCTTTAATCCATACATTAGCTAACTAGTCCTCCTCATATTTCCTTTTTCTCACCATTTGATAAGCAGAACTCACAATCACTCTCCTTTGTTATTTTTCATCCATCATGTTGTATCTCTTTCCCCATTAGTCTTTGGTTTAACATGCCTTATCACATATTCTATCATCTCCTCTGAAATCCTACTCCTCAACTTTTCCCTATTCCACTCCCTATTTTGAATGAACTCCTTGACCTCCAGTTTCTCCTCTTCCACATTATCTTTTATAAAATATAGACCCCCTTGCGGAGTCCAATTATCAAACCAAAAACTGGCATATCCATCCTTTGATTGCCACCAAATATCATGCTCCACTTCTTCTCTAACTTGCAGCATCATTCTCCAAACATTTTAAGCTCCCCTTCCACTTGCTAACAGTGGATGTACTTTTTTGCAATATTTATTTCATATAAAATCACTCCATAATGAATTTGTTGAGGTTCTAAATCTCCACAAAAGTTTAGCCATCAAAGTCTTGGATACATCAAAAAGAGATCTAAAACCCAAACCTCCTCCTATTTTAGGATAACACATATTCTTCCAAACCACTAAATGTTTCCCTTTGGTCTCTCCTGTTTTACTCCTAAAAAGCTTGGCAAAAATTTTATGTACCAAGTTAATCACTCCTTTAGAAGGATTCATAACTGAGAGCAGATATATTGGCATAGTTTGGAGGACATGATTTATCAGCATAAACCTCCCTCCGTACAATAAGAACTTATTTTTTCCTGCCACTAATCTTCTTGAGATCTTCCTAATCAGATCCTCAAAATTCTCTTTCTTCTTCTTTTTTTCATAAAAAATTGGGCATCCTAAGTAAGTCAGGGGGAAGAAGCCTTGACTAATCCTTGTCCACTTTCTTATCATTTGAGTCATCACCGATGGGTATTCTCATGTAGGTGGAAGAAACTCTTGTTCATGTTGATCAACTGCCTTAAAATCCTCTCATACTCCACCAACACTTTCATCATGCTCTTTATGGACTTTATATCACTTGAGCAGAACAGAATTGTATCATTTGCATATGACAAATGATTAATCTCCGGACTCCATTTAGACAAGCCAAATCCCCTAAAGTCGGGATCAGTATGAAGCTTGTTCAAATCTCTAGCTAAGACTTCAGCTACAATAATAAATAAAGTATGAGATAAAGGATCCCCATGCTTCAGTCCCCTGGAGGATTTTAAAAAGCCATTAGATTTTCCATTCACTATTATAGAGTATCAATTATTGGATACCAATCTCCACATCATGTCAATAATTGCTTCTGAAAACTTAAATCTCCTAAGAACTTTGGTGAGATAAATCTATGACACCCTATTATATGCATTGTTCATGTCAAGTTTTACCACTACATTGTGCCACTTGTTCCTTATATTAATGTCTCTAATGATTTCTTATGCTAGAAGTTCGTTTTCTGTGATACTGCTGCCCCTTACAAATTCAGATTGATTTCTTGATATCATAAGAGGAAGTATCCTAATAATTCTATCATGCAATGCTCTTAACAAAACCTTATTCATAAAGTTGCTCAAGCTTATAGGTCTATAGTCTCCAAAAGACATAGTCTTCTTATTCTATAGGATCATAACAAGATTGGTGTGAGTTATGTACCTAAGGATCTCATGCCTAAAAAAGAATGCCCTCACCATATTTGTGATATCTGATCCAAGAATTTCCCAACACTCCTGAGAAAATCTCCTTGAAAACCCATGTGGACTAATGGCACTTTCCCCATTAAGTTCAAAAATCACATTTTTAACCTCCTCTTGACTTGACATCCTATCTATCTCAATATTTTGCTCCTCTAAAATCATCTTAGATATCATGTTTATCATAGTAAAGTCTACTATGTCATTCTTCTTTCTGAACTACTTTCAAGGAATATAGTTGTTTTCCCTCTTATAGCCTTTTGTGAATTCAACACCTGTCCTTGAGTCTTTAATTTCCCTTATATGTAAACTTCTCCTTCTTTCTTTCACATATGAGTGAAAGCTTGGTGTTACAATCACTCTCTGTGAACCATTTCGTTCCTGATTTCTGCTTCCAATAATCATGTTCAATATTCCTGTACTTCTTCAAATGAGCTTCAACTTTGCTTAGTTGCATTCTGTTTTCTATTGCAGGAGCCATTTCCACCTCAATTTCCTTCACTTTTATAGTATCCTTCAAAGTGGCAATCTGCTGGAAAATATTATCATAAGCCTGTTTGCTCCAGTCTGCCAAGGTCATCTTAACTTTCTTCATGTTTGCCTTGTACACCAAAAATGGGCTTCCCACAAAATCTACATTACAAATTTCCTCCACCACTTTCCTGAATTGATTGTGTTTACTCCAAAAATTCTGAATCTTGAAAGCCCTCCTTATCTAATTCTCTTTTGTGTTGCATAGGACATGTAATGGAGCATGAACAAACCTTTGTCTTATCAAGTGATGAACTTCACTATTTGGCAGCAACTCCAAGAACTCTTAATTTTCAAACACTCTATCCAACCTCTTGAATATGCATTCCCTTTCAATTCCGTCATTCCACTAAGTGAATATATGGTTGCCAACTCCATTAGTGCATAATTGTTGATACATTGGCAAAGTCTATAGCCTCACCTTGAGTGAATGGTAAACCCCCTTCTTTTTTCTTCTCATTTAGTATCACAATAAAGTACCCTCCTACAATCCATGGGCTTTGGATCCGACCTAATAACTCTTCAATATTCTCCCATAACTCAGTCTATCAGCAGCTATATATCTTGCATACACAATAGTTACCATGAAGTTTACCTACCCTGCCTTGAACTTATTGTTATCTGTTGAATTGTATCTGATATAACTTGTCCTTCCCACTCCTCTCTCTCTAGAGCACCCAAATCTTTGAGGAACAGTTGACCACTCCATATTCTATACTTAGCTTCCTTCTATAATAATCTATTTCTTTAGGGCCTTGAAAGGGCTCCATAATAGCTACAATTGAGTAGTGATGAATTTTATTCAAGTCTATTAATATCTCAAATGAATTTTGAGTATTAACAGATCTGATATTCCAAACAGTGCCTTACCAATCATTGATCATAATTGGCATTTTTGTCCTTACTTCTTCTTGTTTGAACCTATAAAGGGAGAGTGTGTTATGCCCTTTGTTCTTTTTACCATCTGTCTTCATCATATCTCCCTGTCTTGAGGATAAGTCCTATGTTTGTATAGCATTATTTATGTTTAACACCATATCTTTATCTTCTTCATGCTCCTATAATTGGTGTTTCTGTATGGCATTCATCTCTTGTATATATGGCACCTCCCTTTCCCTTTCTGCATGTACGATGATGCTGAGATTATTTGTTGCATTGGTCTGTTCTTCACCATCTACCCCCTTCTCTTTCCACCTAGGGCTCCATATCACCAAATATGTACTCTTCTCCTCCTGCCTTCTTTTTGAAGAGTTTTGATGTCTTTCCTCTGATTGTTGCTTCCCATCCACCCCCTTCCATCTAGTTAATTGTTGTTGTCTCCCTTTTATCCTTGTTTCTCCTTTGAATTGGGTGATCCATTTTGTGTGAATGTTGTATCATCCTCCACTTGATCCTATGCCTTTTCCTGCTCCTTCAAAGCATCAAATTTATTTGATGTATTGACAGTGTTATCTTGTTGTAATTGCTTTTGGCTCCACACTTGTTCCTTTTCACTTATATTTATTTCCTTGTTTTTTGCCTTGCCCATTCCAACTCCTCTGTCTCCTTTTTGGTCTCTGGAACTCCTCACTCGTTTTCTTGTTAACTCTTATGTTTTTCTACTTTTGCATCTCACCATTCCCTGTTGTTGCTGCTCCATTCACATCATTTTTAGGTTAATAAATTTTCGGCTTATCCCTCTCCTCCTTCTTCAGATACAACTCAGGATGTATTATGAAGAATCTATTTTCATCATGACTCTTAATTCTTCAGTTCTTACAGCATTTGGGCACATAGTCATACTTTATTCTAATCCATTTTTCTACGACCTCCCTATTCTGTTTTCTCATGCCAATGTTAATTCACTTGGGAAATTTCTCCTAGTAGATACACCTCCAGCTTTGCTCGCGCACAATGTCACTCTCCGAGTTTACGTCCTGGACGTAACACGATACTTGAAGCCACAAATGACCCCAAGTCAACCCCTGGTTTATCATTCACTAGCATTCTAAGTAAACATGCACAACAAAACTTAAAATAATACCATAAAATATTTAAAAAAGACAAGTTTGAAAACATAAAGTTCAAAACATTTGAATAATATTGATACATATGAAAATCATGTCTGTCTGAAAGCCATCTAACTGAGGAGTTGATGGGACAAGCCCATAGCTAACTCTAATTCTAACTGAAACTAATAAATGATTGAAAGGAAGAAAATAATATCCTCAGATGATGAGGATTCACTCTTCAGTGCTGAGGTGGAGTATCTAAACTGCGGCGTCTAGCGGTGCTGAGTCTGAGAACCTGCAGTTGTATCATGAAATGATATAGCTTAAAAGTATGCATCAGTACTTTGAATATACTGAGTATGCGAGAGAAATATACTGATAGATGTAAATGACTGAACTAGAAAGACATTCAATGACCAACTAATTATCAGAACGGAAATCATCTGAAGTATCTGAGATGGTAAAAATGACCCTGTCTAGTGGTCAAAGACATGCTCTAAATCTGTAATAATGAATCTGAAATACTGCACTGAACTGAACTGATAGATCTGAAACTGGACTAGACTGACTAGTGGGAGAGTCTATAACCGACATATAACCAGTGAGCTAGACGTGGAGTATGATGTATACACCCCATTGATAGGACCCAATATACTTTGTCAAGGTATAAAGGCATGAACTAAGTGATCAAAAAAGTCTACGGCCAATCAGGCCAAGTAATATTATAACCTACACTGGCAACGTAGTTCTGGGAACCTGGGTGCGCTGGAACCCCGGCCCACTCAGTGCTAAGTTCTACTCCCAATGGAAAATCTAAACTGAACTACTAAGGTGATAGCTCAAAACTGGATTCCAAGACTAGTCAGAGACATATAACTGCATGTACCCTTAGAGTCTTATCGGACGAGATTCTGAAACTGGATTCTAAACTGGTCAGAGCTGCTTGTCTGGAAGCGTCGTAACCGTCTAAGAACAAGTTGTAACTGAACTGGGGTCCTGGGATAGTCAGAGCTATATGCTAGAATTTCATGACCACCTAATGGACCAAAACTATAATTTGAGTATGATTCTGATAATTGAGAGGCACCGATGACACCTCGGGAAAAGACAAAAGTCAAACTGATCAGCTGACAATTTTCCAAATGATTCTGAAGAGATTCTACGTTCTAACTAGTCTGAATTACTAACAACTAATAGAGAACTCAACTTATCCCAACAACACGGAAATTTTCATAATATGGCAACAATTCAAGAATTAAAGAAATCTCCTCCGACAAGGCTAAATCATTCTTATCAATGAAATAATTGCTCAACAATTTATATAGCAAAAATTTCTAGGAAATTCAGCCCAAAACATTCTTCATTCACTAGATGGAATTTAATAAGAAAAAGTCATTACTCGAAAGTTAGGGCTTAAATTCACTTTTATACGAACATTGACAAATTAATTAGGAACTGATAAAGATAATATGGAAAATCAGCATGGATATTATTCCATATGAAGTTAACAAGAACCAACATGAAATTCATTCGTATTCGAAAGCTCAGGGCTAGAACTGATAGGGAAATTATGGGAAGATTTTTTTTAGGGAACACAATGGAAGGGAAATTCCCTTGTTGAATTCTCACATACCTGATGAAGAATCCTGGAGAAATTGATGGAGAATTGAAGAAGAAGGATCTGCCCTAGTTTGAAGCTCTGTACTACTCTGAGAGGAACTCTGCGTTCTGTTTCTGGGGAGTTTGAGTGGGGAATGAGGAAAAGAACCCATTACCCCCACTAAAACATCTGAAACTGATGCTAAAATGATGTAGTTTAAAGCTTGGGAGGGTAGAAAATTATTAAATAACCCTTAGAAATTCGCTGGGAAAAATTGCCAGGTGTCCTTGAAGGGTGACCTAATGGGTCGTGGTGACTAACCACAAATCGTGGTCACTCCCTTCAGGTACACTGCCTGAAATCCTCAGTAAGTCACCACGAGGGACCTAACGAGTCGTGGTGACTGACCACGACTCATGGTCACCAGTCGTGGACCACACTAGTTCACTATTGAAGATTTAACACTAGACTAGGTAACGGGTCACTTAATGAATCGTTGCCACAGGTGATGACTCGTTTCACCCACTCGTCAAGTACACTAGTCAACTAAAAATAGTCCCAACTCAGGTCTAACCACGAGTGACTTAACGGGTCGTGGTCAGTGACCTCGACTCGTGATGTCCCTCGTTAGGTACACTGTCTCTCTCCTCACATTATCCCACCTTCTCCTCATGGCTCACCTAACGAGTCATGAGTTTGCTTAACGACTTGTCAAGTGGGCCGTACTACAACATTTCTGCAGCTTTTTAAATTTTCTAATTTAAGTTCCGAAATTAGATTTTGAGTTGTAGGAGCATTACAATATCTCCCACTTGTAAACATTCATCCTCGAATGTTAGAAAACACATAGGAAGCAGAAAAATAGCAATCAAAATTTCCAAATACTACTCATTTGACTTCAAAACTGCCGGAATGACTACCTCCATTTCACAATACACAACTAAATTGGATTTACTTATCATACATACATTCTAAAACATAAAAGAGACTTGAACATCTGAACTGAGTCATGAAAACTAAATTGAGTTCTAGGGTCATAGCATCTCAAGCTGTACTGAATCCGGTAAGGAACAAGTGGGAGAATTTGGCCATCATATCTGTTTTGGCCTCCCACGTAGCTCCCCCAACCTGCTGATTTCTCCATAAGATGTTGACCGAAGCTATTTCCTTATTCTTTAACTTACGAACCTGACGGTCAAGGATCTGGAGTGGTACTTCCTCATATGAGAGACTATCTTTTATTCCTACACTATCCAATGGCACAACTGAGGTTGGATCTCCGATGCACTTCTTCAAGAGTGACACATGGAAAACTGGATGTACAGCTGCTAATTCTGAAGGTAACTCTAGTTCATAAGCCACATTATCGATACGCCTCAAAATTCTATAAGGTCCCACATACCTTGGACTGAGCTTCCCTTTTTTTCCAAACCTCATCACCTCTTTCATGGGCGAAATTTTTAGGTATACCCAGTCATCAACTGCAAACTCCAATTCTCTTCTCCTCACATCGGCATAAGATTTATGGCGGCTCTGAGTTGTTTTCAACCTTTCTTGGATGAGCTGAACTTTCTGCATTACCTCATGAACCGAGTATGGACCTATAAAGGTAGCTTCACCAACTTCAAACCATCCTATAGGAGATCTACACCTTATACCATACAATGCTTCAAATGGGGCCATTTGGATGCTGGAATGGTAGATGTTGTTGTATGCAAATTCGATAAGAGGCAAATGGTCATCCCAATTACCCTTAAAATCAATTGAGCACGCTTTCAGCATATCTTCTAGGGTCTAAATGGTCCGGTTAGCTTGCCCATCGGTCTGTACATAAAAAGCAATGCTGAGTTTGACCTGAGTGTCAAGTCCCTTCTCAAAAGACTTCCAAAAATGGGAAGTGAACTAGGTACCCCTGTCTGAAATAATGGCCAATGGAACCCATGGAGTCTAACCAGCTCCCAAATATAAAGTTTAGCATAGTCCTCAACTGAATCTGTGGTTTTGACTGGGAGAAAATGTGTTAACTTAGTCATTCGGTCTACTACTACCCAGATTGAGTTATGCTGCCGACGAGTCCGAGGTAGACTCGTAATGAAGTACATGTTTACTTCTTCCCACTTCCATGTGGGTACGCTGATATCCTGGGTCATACCTCCTGTTTTCTAGTGCTCTACCTTAACTTGCTGGCAGTTCGGGCACTTAGCTACAAATTCAGCAATGTCTCTCTTCATGCCATTCCACCAGTAAATATCCCGCAAATCGCGGTACATTTTGGTAGCACCAGGGTGAATGGTGTATCTCGATCTGTGTGCCTCAGCCAGTATCTACTGTCTCACTAACATCCAATACGCACAATCTGCCCTGGTAACGAAGCACCCCATCTCCCCCTTGGGAGAAAGCCTCAACCTCCGTTCTGAGGATTGCTTATTTAAGTTTAAGTAGAACTGGATCTTCATCTTATCTGGCCTTAACTTCTACTACCAAGGATGAATTTGACCCACTTTGCATTACCACGCCACCTTCAGCTGAATCCACCAACTGCACCCCTAATCGGGCTAGCCTGTGAACTTCCTTCGCTAGCTCCCTCTTGCCTTCCTCAATGTGAGCTACACTTCCCATAGACCTCCTACTTAGGGCGTCATCCACCACATTGGCTTTATCCGGGTGATACAATACACTCATGTCGTAGTCTTTCAGGAGCTCTAACTACATTCTATATCAGAGGTTTAGGTCCTTCTGGCTGAACACATACTGAAGACTCTTGTGATCTGTGAATACATCCATGTGAACCCCGTAAAAGTAGTGTCTCCATATTTTTAACGTGAATACCACTGCTGCCAATTCCAAGTCATGAGTCGGATAGTTTTTCTCATGGACTTTGAGCTGTCTGGAGGCATAGGCTATCACTTTGCCTTGCTGCATCAAAACGCAACCAAGTCCAACTCTGGAGGCGTCACAATATACAACTAACCCATCTGGTCCTTTCGGCAAGGTTAACACTGGAGCGGTAGTGAGTCGATTCTTCAACTCCTGAAAACTCTTCTCACACTCATCCGACCACTGAAATTTCACTTTCTTCTGTGTTAACTTGGTCATGGGATATTCTATGGAGGAGAAACCTTCCACAAACCGTCGGTAATAACCCGCTAAGCCCAGGAAACTCCTGATTTCAGTAGGAGAGGTAGGTCTGGGCCAATCTTTCACTGCTGCTATTTTATGAGGATCTACATGTATTCCTTCACCGGAGACCAATGACCTAAGAAAGTCACGGATTTTAACCAAAATTCGCACTTGCTGAACTTAGCGAATAACTGGCGGTCTCTAAGTAACTACAGTGCTATCCTCAGGTGATCTGCATGCTCTTCCTCATTTCTGGAGTATACCAGATGTCATCGATAAATATAATGACGGACATATCCAGATACTTCTTGAAGACTCTGTTTATCAGGTCCATAAAGGCTGCTAGAATGTTTGTTAACCCAAAGAACATCACCACAATCTCGTAGTGACCACACCAAGTTCTGAATGCTATTTTCGGTATGTCACACTCTCTGACCCTTAACTGATGGTACCCTGATCTGAGATTGATCTTGGAGAAACAACTGGCTCCCTGAAGTTGGTCGAACATGTCATCAATTCTAGGTAGGGGATATTTGTTCTTAACTGTGACCTTGTTCAGCTGACGGTAATCTATGCACATTCTGAGGGTACCATCTTTCTTATGCACGAATAGCATTGAAGCAGCCCAGGGAGAGATGCTGGGTCTGATAAAACCTTATCAACAAGATCGTTTAACTAATCCTTCAGCTCCTTCAGCTCAGCTGGAGACATTCTGTAAGGAGGGATGGAGATAGGCTGAGTATCTAGGAGGAGATCTATTCTGAAGCCTATTTCCCATTCAGAGGGAACTCCGGGAAGATCCTCACCAAAAACATCTGGGAACTCGCTGACTACTGGAACTGACCGGATGGTTGGGGTCTCAGAGGTGGAATCCTTGACCCGAACCAGATGATATAAACACCCTTTGGAGATGAGTTTCTAGGCCTTAAGGTAGGAAATAAACATTAGGAAACTGGAACTTGATAACTCTAGTTCTACAATCAACTGAGGCATAGCAGAAGTGTAACCAATCCATACCGAGAATAAGGTCGAAATCGACCATGTCTAGCTCTATGAGATCAGCAGGAATTTCTTTGTTCAAGACTGAGACTGGGCAATTTCTATACACCCGACTGGCTCTAACTGACTCGCCAACTGGGGTGGAAACTGAGAATGGTTCTGAGAGGACCTCTGGACTTATATTGAATTGAACTGCTATATAAGGAGTCACGAACAAAAGAGTAGCTCCTGGATCTAAGAGGTCATACACGTCCAGATGGAAGAGATGCAACATACCAGAAACTACGTCAGGTGAGCTTTCTTGATCCTGGCGGGAAGATAGAGCATAGAAACGATTTTGGCGTTGACCGCCATCTGTACTTGATGTGTTAGCCTACTGGGCTATTCGACCTGCTGGAGCTGCTGATGTGGTAGATTGTGATCTCCCTTGCCCTACTGACGGGGCACTCCCTAAGCCTGTGTCCAAGTTGTCCACATTCAAAGCAGCCCTCTCGTCCATGAAGGCATTCTCCTGGGTGATTCCTACCACACTTGGGACAAGCTGGGTACTTGTTCTCGGTACTTTGACCCTGAGACTGAGTGCCAGATGAACCACCCCTCCGATCCTGACAAGACCGAAAGGTTGGGGTGCTAGCTGAGCTAAGTGTTGGGGCCCTTTGTTGTTGTTGTTGTTGCTGCTGCTGTGAGCGGTTACCACTGCTAGATCTTTGATGGCCAAAATTTGAATGGCCAATTCTTGCCCTATTGCTCTTTCTCTCTATATCCTTCAGCTTCTCAGCCTCAATTTGCTTGGCATAGACAATCAGGCTACACAGGTCCATGTCCTTGATCAGCATTGTGGTCCTACACTCCTTGAGGACCATATTAGATACCTCATTAACGAAATTCAGCATGCGGACCCTTGGCTCGGCTACCATCTCTTGAGCATACTTTGATAATCTGGTAAACTCCAAAGCATACTCCTCCACTGTCCTGTTGCCCTGACGCAAGTTCATAAACTCTGCCATCTTCACCTCCCTCAGCTCTCGGGGGAAAAACCTATCCAAGAAAGTTGTGTGGAACTCCAACCACTCCACCGGTCCTACTCCCGCTGGCCGCCCTTCCTTCCACTATTCATACCGAACCCGGGCTACCCCTTTAAGCTGGTAGGCAGCTAAGTCGGCACTCTCCAAGGGACTGACAACCATAACCCGGGTGATCTTTTTAATTCCATCTACGAACTCTTATGGGTCCTCTCCCACCCTTGTTCCATAAAAATCTGGGGGATTAATCCGGGTAAAATCTCATACCCGAGAAGCTGCTGTGGACCTATTTGTGGCTACCGGAACCACCTGTTGATTCACCTGATTGGTCATGATTTGAGCCAGTAACTGAATGGCTGCTCTAAACTCTGCAGTAGAAGTCGAATTATTTTGAGGGGTTGTTGGGACTGGTGGGGCAGGTCTATTGGCATTTCCAGCCCTCCTTCTGTTACCACGTCTGGGAGGCATGGTTCGCTGAAATGAAGTAGAGCGCGAATTTGAAGGACACTTCTGGAATTGAACTTTAACGCACGATAAAGAATATGAACAAAAGGGAATTTTCATAATAACATCTCGTAGCCTCATCGTCATAAGTGTGGCGCGCTTCACACTCATACTCTAAACCTAGTACTCTGATACCAAGTTTGTCATGCCCCGAGTTTACGCCCTGAACGTAACACGGTACTTGAAGTCACAAGTGACCCCAAGATAACTCCTGGTTTATCATTCACTAGCATTCTGAGTAAACATGCACAACAAAACTTAAAATAATATCATAAAATATTTAAGAAAGACAAGTCTGAAAACATAAAGTTCAAAACATTTGAATAATACTGATACATCTGAAAATCATGTCTGTCTGAAAGCCATCTAACTGAGGAGTTGTTGGGACAAGCCCCCAGCTAACTCTAATTCTAACTGAAACTAATAAATGACTGAAAGGAAGAAAAAAATACCCTTGGATGATGAGGACTCACACTTCACTACTGAGGTGGAGTATCTAAATTGCGACGTCTAGCGGTGTTGAGTCTGAGAACCTGCAGCTGTGTCATGAAACAATATTGCATAAAAGTATGCGTCAGTACTTTGAATGTACTGAGTATGCGAGAGGAATATACTGATAGATGTAAATGACTGAACTGGAAAGACATTCAATGACCAACTAATTATCTGAACTGAAATAATCTAAAGTATATGAGATGGTCAAAATGACCTTGGCTAGTGGTTAAAGACATGCCCTGAATCTGTAATAATGAATCTGAAACACCGCACTGAACTGAACTGATAGATCTGAAACTTGATTGGACTGACTAGTGGGAGAGTCTATAACCGACATATAACCACGTGAGCTAGACGTGGAGTCCGATGTATACACCCCACCGGTAGGACCCAATATACCTTGCCAGGGTTTAAAGGCATGAACTGAGTGATCACAAAAGCCTGGGGCCAATCAGGCCAAGTAATATTATAACCTACGCTGGCAACGTAGTTCTGGGAACCTGGGTACGCTGGAATCCCGGCTCACTCGGTGCTAAGTTCTACTCCCACTAGAAAAACTAAACTGAACTACTAAGTTGATAGCTCGAAATTAGAGTCCAAGACTAGTCAGGGACGTATAACTGCATGTACCCTGAGAGTCTTATCGGACCAGATTCTGAAACTGGGTTCTAGACTGGTTAGAGTTGCTTGTTTGGAAGCTTTGTAACCGTCTAAGAGCAAGTTGTAACTGAACTGGGGTCCTGGGCTGGTCGGAGCTATATGCTAGAATGTCATGATCGCCTAATGGATAAAAACTATAATCTGAGTCTGATGCTGATAATTGAGAGGCACCACTAACACCTCGGGAAAAAAGATTGAAGTCAAACTAATCAGTTGACAATTTTCCGAATGATTCTGAAGAGATTCTATGTTCTAACTAGTCTGAATTACTAACAGCTAATAGAGAACTCAACTTATCCCAACAACACGGAAATTTTTATAATATGGCAACAATTCAAGAATTAAAGAAATCTCCTCCGACAAGGCTAAATCATTCTTACCAATGAAATAATTGCTCAACAATTTATATAGCAAGAATTTCTAGGAAATTCAGCCCAAAACATTCTTCATCACTAGATGGAATTTAATAAGCAAAAGTCATTACTCAAAAGTTAGGGCTTAAATTCACTTTTGTACGAATATTGACAAATTAATTAGGAACTGATAAAGATAATATGGACAATCAACATGGATATTATTTCAGATGAAGTTAACGAGAACCAACATGAAATTCATTCGTATTCGAAAGCTCAGGGCTAGAACTAATAGGGAGATTATGGGAAGATTTTTTTCGGGAACACAAGGGAAGGACAATTCCCTTGTTGAGTTCTCACATACCTGATGAAGAAGCCTGGAGAAATTGCTGGAGAATTGAAGAAGAAGGATCTGCCCTGGTTTGAAGCTCTGAACTGCTTTGAGAGGAACTCTGCGTTCTGTTTCTGGAGAGTTTGAGTGGGGAATGAAGAAAATAACCCATTACCCCCACTAAAACATCTGAAATTGTTGCTAAAACGACGTAGTTTAAAGCTTGGAAGGGTATAAAATTACTAAATAGCCCTCAGAAATTCGTTGGGTAAAATTGTCAGGTGTCCCTAACGGGTCGTGGTGACTGACCACGACTCGTGGTCACTCCCGTTAGGTACACTGCCTGAAATCCTCAGTAAGTCACCACAAGGGACCTAACGAGTCGTGGTGACTGACCACGACTCATGGTCAGCAGTTGTGGACCACACTGGTTCACTGTTGAAGATTTAACCCTAGACTAGGTAACGAGTCACTTAATGAATCGTTGCCATAGGTGACGACTCATTTCACCCACTCGTCAAGTACACTGGTCAACTAAAAATAGTCCCAACTCAGGCCTGACCGCGAGTGACTTAACGGGTCGTGGTCAGTGACCACGACTCGTGATGTCCCTCGTTAGGTACACTGCCTCTCTCCTCACATTATCCCGTCTTCTCCTAACAGCTCACCTAACGAGTCGTGAGGTTGCTTAACGACTCGTCAGGTGGGCTGTCCAGCAATATTTCTGCAGTTTTTCAGATTTTCTGATTTAAGTCCCGAAATTAGATTTTGAGTTTTCGGGGCATTACACACAACTAAGGCATGTTTGATTTGTCGTAGCCATATCCACTTGCAATGGCTTTCCAACTACTGATGCAAGTGAAAATACAACTTCCTTCATGAAAAAATTTAGAAGGTAATGATGGATAGGAGATCCACGCTATGGCTACTGATGTTTCGTCCTCTGGATCAAACATTGGATCTCACTTAAATGTTCTCATTGGGTACATCCAATTTCTTTGTGTGAGATAAAAGACTGGCTTTGATAATAATCTCACATAGTCCTTCATATTCGATGCCCTGATCAAAATGTGTCTATTACTCAGCAGCCCAATAGTGCATTCCCCCTTCAACTCACACTTTTTTGGAATGATCTTTCTCATATCCTGTATCTCTGGCCACCCGTAGGAGAATTTTTCAACCACAGCAAACTGAAGATCCTCTGTCTGGATTATTTCGTTGACCTCCTCCTTCCCAAATCACCCTAGGTTCGCCATGAAGGTATGTGACTGGTTTAATAGGTAAGGGTTTATGGTTCATAGTAGCAAGTTGAAGTGTTGCAGTATAGTTCAATTGAGTAGTTTGACAACTCCATCATCTGGTGGAGGTTGTCTCGATGACAAGGTGGCCATGGCCGCCCTGATAGTCACAGGTTAGGCAAAATAGGTAATCGGCGTCTAGGCAAATTAGGTTATCCTGCGGCTAGGCAAAGAGGACAATTTCTCTCAATCTTCTTCTTTTGACTACTCTATGTTTGCACCTGTTGATACTCAATCTCGCGGCTATAAATTTCGAGGTTTCGCCTCAATTTTTCAACAATGAAAATGGAAAATATTTTTCTTCTCTTCTGCATTTTCTGCATCGTTTTTCAAGAGTAGAGGACCTAATCAATGTGAGACGTATTTTTTAGAACTTGTTTTTCTTACTTCTTCTAAGGAAGTCATTTTTCATTTTTAAAATTTGATTTCCTAAATAAAATGTTTTACTGAATTTTGATCACATGGAAGAAAATGAAAATATTTTCCACCCTGAATTTTGATCACATGGAAGAAAATGAAAATATTTTCCACCCTACCGAACACACCCAAACATTATTGGGCAAAGGGTTAATCCTCTAATGCAAAGGCTTTAGACTCCAACATTTTTGGAGCTCCATTTTTTTCTTTTACTTGGTGTTCGATATCTGTATTAAAATTTTTAAATGATTTAAATTTATGTCACACTAGGCCGATTAAAAAGGGAAGCCCTCCCTAGCAAGATTGCTTTTTTTTCATTTTGAGATTCAAACTCAAGACCTCTAGTTAAACACATTAATTTTTACTTCTTTTTCCCTTAGGTTTCAAGCATTGGAACAAATATACTGAAACATCATAAAATAATTTTACTATCAATTTAACAATATTTTAAATCAAATTATTTTACCTAAAATCAACAATATCTCAAGAAAAATTAAATGATTTATAAGAAGACTATTAAAAACTTTATATCTCAAAAAAAT
>JACEIK010000707.1:225564-240535 GCA_018107945.1 Datura stramonium
AAAGAAAAATTATCTTAAAATAGTATCTACTGGTTATGGTCATAACTTCACGAGGAAAAACTACTGGTTTTTGCTTCTTTTACATTCATACTCTTTCTATTTTTTTGGTTAAATTGGTTAACAAGTATATTTCTTCTTCGTTATGACAGCTAACATATATAACAACACCTCACTATAACAACTATAAAATTTCCAGACAAACGTTGTCACTATAAAGAGGTTTGATTGTATATACTAAGTGGAGCATTGTCTGCCTGTCTTACTTGCCTAACGTAGTGCATTGGTCCAAATACTAAAATTGATATTAATAATTATCAAATAATTGAAAAACTTTACTCGATAACTACTCAATATTGTCAAATTATAGACCCAACGTCTTACCCATAAGTATTCACTGCAATCATAGAACAATATAAATATACATTGCTAAGGCCTTTGTGGTTATAATTAACGGATACTTTGAAGTAACTATCTAGCTCATACTTACCTAACACATGAACTAGATAGTTTTAAATGCATCAAACAACTCAAATAGCACACTTTTGAACAAACTAAGAACAAACTGCTGAGAGCTTCGAAAATATAGGAAACCCTTGATAACTCCTCGCAATGCCGCTGATGCCGCCAATCCCTTTGGCCGGAGGCGACCCCATATTCCTCTTCTACCTAATGCATAACCAGGTGTGATGATGAATAAGGAACAAAAACCAGTAGACTATGGAAGACTATTCAGTAATAATACTCAAGATAAACCCCAGATAGAACCCATCCCATTGAAAATAGCTGGGTTTATTGATGGTACACCAGTGGTGAAGTGGACGGAAGCAGAAGTAATAAGAATGAATTTTATAGAAAACCTGCAATATGTGGTAGTTGGCAAGTTTTCCTATGGGTGGCCTGTAAAAGGATAAATATTAACTATCATTAGTCACAATCAGAAGTATTGTATATCTATACTTATTGTATCCTTTCTCTTCGTGTATTCTAATAATGCTAGGAGATTTGGCTCACTAGGGAACCTACTGTATATATATTGGTCTCTACCATTAGAGATACACAGAGAAGAAAAACTTCTTTCATGGTATCAGAGTCCTAGTAGTTTAAGCAATCCTCAAACTTCGATAATTTTTTTTTAAAAAAAAACAAGAACCATTGAAGCACCCCTTGAGAATCCAGCAATGGTAGGCACGCTCAGCATGCCCGTTGATGCTTCAATTACCCAACAGCAACTTACTCTACAACACCTAACCTTGCTCATCAACTGCCAGTGAAACTCACGTCGTCAAACTTCTTGCAGTGGAAGACATAATTTCTTCCAATGATTTGTGGGTGTGGTCTCAACCATCATATTGATGGTAGTGAACCTATTCCAGATCAGTTTCTCGCAGATAAGCAGTTGAATCCAGCCTACAAAGTTTGGGTATGTGAAGACCAACTTGTTTTGAGCTGGATTATTGCTTTAGTATCCGAGAATGTGCTGCCACTGTTAGTTGGCGTTGAAACAACCCGTGCAGCATGGGAAAAACTAGTTGCAACCTATGCTTTAGGATCAAAACCACAAATTCGCGAGCTCAAAGTGCAGTTGCACACTCTAAGTCGATACAATGTGAGCATTGAGACTTATGTCCAAAAGGCAAAAGGGATTGCAAATAAATTGGCTGCTTTACAGCATCCAGTCACTAATGAAGATCTTGTGGAATTTGTTCTTGCAGGTCTAGGCTCTGCCTATCGTCCGTTTACCAGAGCACTTGAGGCACGCCATGAAGACGTCACCTTTGATGATTTATATGGCATATTATTGTACGAAGAAAGGAAACTAAAAAGAAATGAAGCCCTTAATGTGATTTCTCCTTCCGCTCAATATACTTAGAGTTTTATTTCCACCACACGTGGTCGGGGTAGAGGTAGAAGTGGTCGAGGTCGTGGACGCTCATCTAATCAAGGATTTACAAAATCTTCTCAGACCCGCAACTCTCAGAGCTTTACTCCGTTAACTCAATCTGGGGTACAATCTTCCTACTCTGATATTCCTGGGATTATTTGTCATAATTATGAAGGAAAGGGTCATATCGCATGTGTTTGCCCGTCGCCCAAAATCAACAGTGGTAATAGGGTCTCTGGTCGGCCCTCCTCAAATTTAGCTAGCATCTCATATCAACCTACACAAAACTGGTTAATGGATAGTGGCATCACTCACCATCTCACAACAGATCTTGACAATCTTGCCATCCATTCTAAATACCAAGGTCCGGAGGAAGTAACTTTAGGTAATGGTTCCAAGCTACCTATCTCTCACATAGGTCAAGGCTCACTTTCTATTTCTGATAAAAAATTTACTCTAGATAACATTCTACATGTTCCTACTACCACTCAGAATTTACTCTCTATCAGTTCCTTTGCTAAATCTAATCAAGTTTCGGTTGAACTTTTTTCTTACTATTTCTTGATAAAGGATTTGTCAACGAGGGCAATTTTTCACAAAGAGAAGCAAATTGACGACCTATACTCCCTTCGAGTGTTGAAATCACCATCGGTCCCTGCTTCATATACTGCATCACTTGGTGTTTGGCATGCACGACTAGCCCATGCATCCTATCCTACTATTCGTAAAGCTTTGTCATCAAGTTTCTTAGTGTCGTCCCCTAGTTTATCTCCTAAATTGTGCTCTACATATGTTGTTAGCAAGAGTCACAAAGTCCCCTTTAGTGAGTCTAGCTTTAGGGCCACAAGGCCTCTAGATTTAATTTGTTTAGATTTTTGGGTTCCTTCCCTCGTTGTTTCTAATGATGGCTATTGTTATTATGTTATCTTCTTTGATCACTTTAGAAAATATACTTGGATTTACTTTCTTCAGTTTAAATCTGAAGTTCTATCTATCTTTATTCAATTTCATACAATTGTGAAAAAATTCTTTGGTCGCCCGATAAAATGCTTTCAAGCAGATTGGGGGGTGAGTTTCAGGTATTAACTAGTTATTTGAGAGATAATGGCATTGTTCAACGTTCATTGTGCCTTTATACTCCAGAACAAAATGATTGTGCTGAGAGAAAACATAGACATATTGACTCACACTAATGTTCCTCTCAAGTTTTGGACTAATGCTTTTGAGACTGTTGTATATACAATCAACAGATTACCTACTCCACAATTGAATAATTCCTCTCCTTTTAGTATTTTATTCAAAACAGATCCATCTTATTCCCATTTGCGTATTTTTGGATGTCGTTGCTTTCCATGGCTTCGTCCTTATGCAAAAGATAAGTTATCTCCTCGCTCTAAACCTTCTGTTTTTATTGGTTACAGAAAGATTCATAAGGGTTATAAGTGTTTTGATCCTCTCACATCTAAATTTTATGTCTCTCGTCATGTTGTTTTTCATGAAAATACTTTTCCCTGTGATGCTCGAGATGTTGTGGTGCCTAATACTCTGGCCAGTTTTGATAGCACACCTCTTAAGTTTAGTTTCCAATGCCAATTACTGCTGCAATATCTCTTTATTATACTGTACACAGAGATGGGAGTCCAGATGATACTCATGTGCAGCCATCACCCTCATCCTCCAACCAGGCAGTTTCTGCCAATACATCTAATCCAACGGACCCTGGAAGTTCTATGAGAGATTCCCTTCCCACAGGTGGTCAGCCAACTACAGATGGTATTTCTCAGCGTGATGATCCCGAACACTATGACTCTATGCCCAATGAATCACCAGCTAACTCGAAGTCCCAAAAAATAGTGACTCGCGCACAAACAGGCTCTTTAAAACCAAAACAACTCTTCTCGCTTTCAGCTGTGTCATTGGTTTCACCAGACCCGTCTTGCTATTCCCAAGCTTCAAAAGACAGCAATTGGCGCCAAGCTATGCATGATGAATACAATGCCCTTATACATAATGGAACTTGGCAGCTCATTCCACCCTCCCCGTCTCATAATGTGATTGCATGCAAGTGGGTTTTCAAAATTAAGATGAAGTCGGATGGATCAGTAGACCGGTATAAGGCAAGACTTGTAGCCAAGGGTTATCGTCAAAGACCGGGCATTGACTATATCGATACATTCATCCCGGTGGTTAAACCTGCCACTATTCGACTGCTTCTATCACTGGTTGTTTCTTTTCATTGGCATATTACTTAGTTGGACATTTCAAATGCCTTCCTTCATGGATATCTGGACGAGGTTGTCTATATGTCCCAACCTCCAGGATTGTTGATCCTTCACGTCTAGATCATGTGTGCTTACTCAAACGGTCTCTTTATGGACTAAAACAGGCCCCCCGCATGTGGAATAAATGTCTCACTGATGCTCTAATCTCTTTTGGTTTCAAGGGCTTTAACGCAGATAGTTCATTATTCTATTTGCATTCTGGGGGTGTTAAACTATTTTTCTTGATTTATGTTGATGATATCTAGTTGATGGGAAATAATTATGATTACATTACTTCTCTTATTGTTAAGTTGCAATCTCGATTTGCATTCAAAGATCTAGGCAAGCTTTCTTATTTTTGGGGAATTAAAGCAACCTGTACATCCTGTGGCTTGCATTTGTGCTAGAAAAATTATGTTTTAGACTTTCTTAAACGCGCCCAAATGGAATCCTACAGCTCAATGGCTACTCCTGTTTCATCTTCAAGCAGATTATCCTCCTTTGACGGTCAACCTTTTCATGATCAGACCTTGTTTCGTAGCATTGTCACTGCTCTACAGTATTTAACATTTACAAGGTCTAATATTACTTACTTAGTGAATAAGGCATCATAGTTCATGCATTCACCACTAGATTCTCACCGGATGGCAGTGAAACGGATACTTCGATATGTCAAAGCCACTCCATCATGTGGTTTTTTCTTTACCCGAGGATCCTCTCAGATTTTACATGGTTATAGCGACGCTGATTGGGGTGGTTCTCTTGATGATCGCAAGTCCACCACTGGTTTTTCCATCTACCTTGGTTCTCATCTGATCTCTTGGGCCTCTAGAAAGCAGAAGGTTGTGTCTCGCTCGAGTACTGAATCGGAGTATCGTGCACTTGCCTGTGCTACCTCTGAGCTCACATGGATGGAAATGGTACTTAAAAAGATTGGTTGTTTTGCTTCGCACGCACCTATTCTTTGGTGTGACAACCTGAGTGCCACCTATTTGACTGCAAATCCGATCTTCCACTCCAGCACAAAACACATGGAAATAGATTTTCATTTTGTTCGTGAGAAGGTCCGAGACAAGACTCTTATAGTTAAGTATATCAACTCTCATGATCAAATAGCCGATGTTCTCACTAAAGCTCTGCCCAAAGTGCGCTACCGAATGTTGAGAAGCAAGTTGACAGTGTTCCCACATCCTGCTCAACTTGAGGGAGCATGTAAAGGATAAATATTAACTATCATTAGTCACAATCAGAAGTATTGTATATCTATACTTATTGTATCCTTCCTCTTCGTGTATTCTAGTAATGCTAGGATATTTGGCTCACTAGGGAACCTACTGTATAAATATTGGTCTCTACCTTCAGAGATACACAGAGAAGAAAAACTTCTTTCATGGCCAGATATAGAAGATCTAAGAAAGAGTGTTCCAGCACAATGTGGAATTAAAGGAGAAGGTCGGATAGGTGTGCTGAGAAACAGACATATTTTGATCTATGTGCACTCTTGGAAGATTTTGTCAATTTGATGACAAAAACTGCATATTATATCATTGATAAGTCGGGGGTGGCTTACCATATGAGGTTGTTAATATATGGTTCGACCTTTAAAGTTGGTAGGGAAACCATGCAAGCTATGGCGTGGATTTCCTTTCCTAATCTCCTACCTACCTTTTTTGTTAAAGAAATCTTTATTTACATTAGCCTCGACGGTTGGGAAACCGATACACCTGGACATGGCCACCGTTAATAAAACTTGACCAAGTTGTGCAAGGGTAAAAGTTCAGGTGGATCTCTTATCTAATCTTCCAAAGATAGTACGAATGAAAATTCAGAATGGAGTTATAGGAAAAATTCGTACTGAGGAAATTAAGATATAATACGATTATTTGCCTAAATATTGTCAAGAATATAGTTTGCAAGGTCATAATGCAGATGAGTGCAGACTGCTTCACCCTGAACTGAATGTAGAAGCACTGAGGGAAGCATTCAATATAGACCAGTAGTAGAGCCAGAGAAATTCCTTCACACCTCGAACGCTGAACAGTCGGAAAATTATTGGAAGCCTGGAAGTATGGAGAGAAATCAAACATAAAAAGTTGACAAGGTGAATAATCAGGAAAAAGCACAAGTAGCAGATACACGAGTAAAGATCAATACACAAAATAAATTTTCCTCACTGGCAGTAACAGATGATAATATGGAGAACGACACTGAACATTCACTGAAAGAGAGAACTGCACAACAAATAAAAACAACTCCAAGAGGTAAGCAGACATATGATCATAGGAAGGGACCTAAAGAGGATATAAGGCAGAGGATTGAAGGAGCATTCAGCACAACAGAAGCATCAACTACACCTAAATGGGGCGATAGAATGGAAGAGGTGGACAAACAAGAGAAAGATAGTTTTTGAAGAACAAGTTCAAAAAAATAGTAGCAAAGACAGTGAGATTAGAAGGACAAAAACAGCTTCAGGAAAAGGAGGACAAAGATAATAAACTAGCACAGGTAGTGTATGATAGTACAAAATGTGTTTCCATGGAGGAGAACAGACAGATTCAAGAGTTAATTGATATGCTTAAGGTGGTATATAAGAATCAACCAATAGAAAAGAGGGGTAAAGAGAAAAAGCAAACAGTTTCTCCCAATATAGCCCTACATGATATTTTTGCACATACCGCAATTGACAACACAGGAAGAGAAGGAGGTAACAAAGTCTTGTTGATACAGCAAGCCGAAAGTAGTACAAAAGACAATAGAAGAGGCAAGAAATAACATCAGGAGATCAAACATTCACAAGGGATGATAACAAGAAGAGTCGCCAATAAATCAAGTTCAAAATGATAAGGAAAGCACTGATTTGGAATATATGGTCAGTAAGGACACATCAAGCATTTAATAGACAATAGATGATTCATAGGCAGCATCTTTCTTCCTAATAGCTCTCATGGAGCCATTTCAAAGTGCGAGATAGATTCAAACATATAAAAGGAGATTAAATATGCACACAGCAGGGACCAATGGAAATGAAAAAATTTGGTACTTCATAAGTGATAATGTGGAGGTTGAGGTGATAAGTGATTCAGCACAGCAAATATCTTTAAAGCTGACATTTCAGGATGATAATAGGGTGATTGTTACTACATTAGTATATGCTAAATGTAGTGTAACAACTAGAAGTTATTTATGGGAGGAGATTAATCAATTGGCTAACTCTATGGCCTTACCATGATTGGTTGGTGGAGACTTCAACAATGTGTTGAGTGGGGAGGAGAAGATAAGGGGACTACTTGTTACAACACAAGATGTGGAAGATTTTGCAAATTGTATAAATAATGCAGAATTGTATGATGTTGGTTACAAAGGCAGTCCATTTACTTGGTGTAATGGGAGGACTAATCATGAATGCATATTCGAGAGGATTGAAAAAATTCTAGTGAACCAGAAAATGCAAGAAGATTTTAGTTATATGGAAGTGGAACACCTTACAAGGTCAGGGTCAGATCATGCTCCCATTTTCTTAAAATTGAGGAATTAGGCCAGTACAATCAAAAAGCCATTTAGGTTTTTGAATTTTTGGACAGCACCTGAAGGTTTCCTAGCAACAATTGAACAGAATTGGGTGGCAGACTTTGAAGGACATCCTTTTTTAATATTCAAACACAAAGTGAAGAATATTTAAAAAAAGCTTTATCAAAATGAAGCAAGGAAACATATGGGGACATTTTTCAGCAACTAAGTATCATAGAAGAGCTGGTGAAGATTAAAGAAATATTATTTGAGAGTGCTCCATCCCCTCATAACATAATGGTGTTAGGACAAGTCCAGGCAGAATTAAAGAAGTACCTTAAATATGAGGAATATTGAAGACAGAAAGTTAGAATTAAATGGTTTGTGGAGGGGGATAGAAACACAAGATTTTTTCACAATTTAGTAAATGGAAGAAGAAAGAGGTAACAAATTAGGAGGATTCAGAATGATGAAGGAGAGTGGTTGGAAAAAGAGAGTGATATGGCTGAAGAAGCAATTAAGTTCTACTAGAAACAGTTCACACAAGAAGAGAAATCTAATGACTTCCAATTACTAGAACATATTTCAGTCATGGTGACAGAAGAGGACAATGCAAGACTCAGTGCTACACCAAATATGGAGGAGGTAAAGAAAGTAATTTTTGCATTAGAAGGGGCAAGTGCAAGTGGGCTAGATGGGCTATTAGGCACTTTCTTTCAAAAATGTTGGGAGATAGTGGGGAGAGATGTGCATAATGTAGTAATAGCTTTCTTTGCAGGGGATACACTTCGAAGGTCAGTTACTCACACTAATTTGGTATTAATTCCTAAAAAAGAGGTGATAAACAGCTTTTCAAATTTGAGACCTATTAACCTAAGCAATTTTATCAATAAGGTGATCTCCAGAGTAATTCATGGGAGGATTGTGGGTTTGTTGCCTTATTTGATATTTACCAACCAGTCAGGATTTGTGAAGGGAAGATGTATTATTGAGAATGTCCTTCTAACTCAGGAAATTGTTACAGACATAAGGAAGGGGGAAGCTAGCAACTGTGGTGATCAAGTTGGATGTGGACAAAGCCTATAATAGAGTTTCATGGTTGTATCTTACTAGAGTACTAAGAAATATGGGGTTTTCAGATATCCTTGTAGACATAATCTGGAGGATTATTGCAAATAATTGTATTCAATACTTTTTAATGGACAAAGCTGTAGTTTTTTCTATTCAACCAGGAGAGTGAAGCAAGGGGATCCATTGTCCCCAACATTGTTTATACTGTCAGTAGAGGTACTATCCAGAGTCTTATCAGCACTTTTTGAAGATAGCAGCTAAAATGGATATAGGATGCCTAAATGGAGCAGAAAGTTGAATCACCTTGCTTATGCAGATGATACTATAATTTTTACTCCAGCAGATAAGAGATCTAAAAATTTAGTTATGGATGTGCTACAGAAGTATGAAAAGGTATCAGATCAGTTAATAAACAAGAAAAAAAAGTTCATTTTACATGTTTAAGAATGTAGCTGGCAAACTAGTAGAGGAAGTGGAGCAGAATACAGACTTTAAAAAAGGTAATTTCCCTTTTAAGTATTTGGTTGTTATATCTTCCATGCTGGGAAGAAGAAGAAATATTATAAGGAGCTCATAAAGAAGGTTAAGGATAGACTTCAAAGTTGGAACGGAAAATTGCTATCATATGGTCGGAAGGCAGTATTGATAGCAAGTGTATTACAAAGCATCCTTGTTATCTCTTATCAGCTTTGAATCCTACTAAGCACACAATAAATAAAATCCACAAGATATTTTCAAAATTCCTATGGAATAACAAGGAGGAAGGAAAAAGCAAACACTGGTCCACTTGGAACAACCTCTGTTACCCCAAAATAGAGGGTGGTTTGGGTTTCAGGGATTTGGAGGATGTTTCAAAAGCTTTGTTTGTCATTATGGTGAAAATTCATAACATCAAGATTTCTATGGACAGATTACATATGGAATAAGTACTGCAAGAAGGAAATTCCTGTATTGGTTAAATGGAAAGGTAGGTCTCAATTATGGAAGAAAACACTGAAAGTAAGAGATGAGGTTGATAGAAAGATTTGGTGGGAGCCAAATAAGGTACTTCTAACCTATGGTTTGATAATTGGACAAGATTGGGCCATTATACCAGGTTTTTCCACAGGAGTTTTATTTTGATGAAGGAGTTGGAAAATCTAAGTTATTTTATTGAAGAAGGTCAGTGGATACAACACAGAGTCAATGAATATCTCCCACAAGATATTGTAGATTTTGTTATAAATGATATGGAGGTGGTGGAGACAGAAGAACCTTAGGATCATCCATGGGGATAGAAACAGAGTCAGGAAGATTCACTATCAAGAGTGCTTGGGATTTACTAAGACAGAGAAATCATGAGCAAGTCTGGTTCTCTAAAATATGAATAAAGGGATTGCCAGTAAAGATTTCCTTCTTTGTAGGAGACTATGGAGGAAAAAACTACCAGTGGATGAGGTAATAACCAAGTGGGGTATACCTATGGTATCAAAGTGTATATGTTGTGAATCACCAGAACAAGAATCAGTCACTCATTTATTTTTCAAAGGGCAATTTGCACAAGAAATATGGAGAATATTCAATAGGACAGCAGGGATAACAGGGTCATTCATTCAAGTAAATTAGACATTTGTTAGATGGTGGGAGATCAAAACAGATGCAAAGCTAAAAACACTCTATTAGGCTACCCCAGGAATCATATGTTGGTATATATGGAAATGGAGAAACTTAATGAGACATAATGGAAAATATCAAAGAGGAGGACGGTGCAGGAGATAAATTGGTGTCTTCACAGTTTGGCTATATACACTCATCCTAGGCTAACACAGATAGCTAATGAATGATTTCTGATAATATAGCAATTGGAGCAGCAAGAGGAAATGGTGAATAGGGTGGTAGTGCAGTGGCAGAAGCCTCATATGGGGTGGTATAAGTGTAATTCAGATGGTGCTTCTAAGAAAAATCCAGGTTTAAGTTCGACAGTCTTTTGCATAAAGGATGAGGAAGGAAACTTTATTTTTGCTAGAGCAAAAAGAATTCCAGACACCACAAACATGTGTGCAGAAGCAATGTCCATAAAAGATGGCATGGAGTATTGACATGCGAACAACATGTTCCCTCTGATTATAGAGACAAATTCTCTAGCAATGCAACAGATAATAGAAGAAAAATGAGATACCCCATGAAACATCCGAAAGGAAGTACCCAAAATTAATGTTTTGAGGACTAAAGGAGAGCATCAGATAACTCATATATCCATAGAAAGAAACACAATGGCGGATCTTTTTACTAACTTTGTTTTTAATTTTGCAGGTACAATGGAATTCAATCATTAGGAAAACCTTCCTACCAAATAAAAAACACTTCTATGGCAAGACAAATAACAAATGCCCCATATCAAAATAAAATTGATGAAAGCACAGATCGGAGATCGATTAGAGGAAGAATGACTAATCTTATAGTGACGATTCAGTCCGAACATCATAATAATAGCTGGTAAGTAATGGCTTTTATTTTTCTACTCGATGTGTGGTATCAACTCCTGTAGGAGTTAAACCTGTCGAGAGAAAAATAATAAAAATTATTGTCCATGCTCCAACAATTACTGATGCTTTGAGGTAGTTTGGATCTTACCTGATATGAATCATTGATCTTGAAGACAAGTAAGGTTATCTCCAATTTGGAAGTTGATGACAAAGAGCGTGTGTGAGAGCCTAAGGCTGCTGAGTTGACATCGATCCAAGGCTTGACTTCACCTAGGTTCAGCTGAAGGTGAGATTCACATACCCCTTCCTTATTAGCTGGGTTGCAGGTTTCAACTCATGAAGGTGGAAGAATTTTGCCCTGACAGTGAAGATCGAGAGATTGGAGATGGGCAAACTTTTCCTTCTTTGTCAGATCCTGTAATAGAGTAGATGTAGTGTAGAGTAGTTTGTTATTTTGGACTATTTTCTGGTTGGGCTTTTGCCTGACTATTTTGCAGAAGTTTACTTTTTTAAGGCTCATGTGACTGTCTTTAATTTCAAAAAAAAATCATACTTTTATTTAAGAGAACCCAAAATAAAAAGTTAAAGACTCACTTATCTTGCGGTTAAACTTGACCTAAGGCCATTCCTTTAATGTTCCTGCATCTCCTTGCTCCGCGACTCCTAATTTATACAAAATATGCATAACCAAAGTTAAATATTTGCAATTGACTTGGTCTCATTTTTTTTAGGACGCTTTAAAATTAAAGTTACTGAAAATCAACTTAAAAATCAAATCACTGAATTAACGGTCAAAATCTTAAAATAAATTTCAGAATCTCGTTACCCATTAACTAAGGATTCATCCTTATGTTCAAAATATAAATTTGATTTAATCTGCTGTCCAATAACTCAATATTTTCTTTTTAAACCTAGATTTAAATTATCAAATTAATTTAGACTATAAAAAATCATGAATTCATGGTTCAAATCGTATTGTAATCAAGTATAATTTCAAGACTAGTGTAAGTAATCATTATCTTGAATTATATGTTGAACTTCCCATCCTTTTTTATTTTCAATCTGAGAGCTCTTTGTTAATTGTTTTAGAGATCACTCACACACAAGAGGGAGGGGGTGAATTGTGTATGCCTAGTTTTTGTCTTATTGAAGAACTAGGTTCTTCAACTACAAAATCAGCTAACATAATAATACTAAAACAACAAAAATAAAGAATACAATGATTTTACGTTAAAATTTCTTGTTAAAGGAGTAAAAATCACAATCTACAATCTGTAGGATTTGTCTCAAAACATCACTAAACACTAAGTGCTTTTAGATTACAACTCAATTAACAAAGGAACTAACTCTAGTACCACAATCCTTGCAAGTTGTAATCAACTTGATTGTAGCCGGGGGCGGAGCTATGATAGTTCAGGGTGATCAGCCTAACACCCTTCGTTGGAAAATTATATTGTACATATAGGTCAAAAATTACTTTATATTTGTACATATAGTATTTTGAACACTTTTGATACAATAGAGAGCTATAGCTAAGAGTGGCAAGGATGTGAAAAAAAATAGTAAATTGTCCCAGATTCGTCCTTGTGTTAATATATTTATTTTATTATTTTGTGGCCAGCCAATTCTACTTGCAAACAAATAGTGTTTATCACTTAAACAACTTGTATAAAGACTTGATTCTTCAACATCTATTTGACAATTGGTCATCACATTATTTTATCACTACCTTATGTCGAGAGGTCTCGTTATTTTCACAATGTTTGTCAATCATCAAAATTACTTTCAGTACAATTCGACATTGTTTAACAATGAAGAAAATGGATGTTGCTTTGTGACATCAGCTATTTATACACTATTTAGGTTTCCTATGTGATGATGATCGGTGCCACGTAAGACCAATGCATAAATTACCTTACTCGATCACGATTTTGACTACCGTGACTATAAAAACTAATTGATCATGTGATCGCGATGTTGCCTTCGCGATCACAATGCTCTATAAAATCCTTAGTTGGGAATTGGAATGGTGACTCAACTTTCGCTATCACGAAGAAAGTACCTGTGTCAACAATAATTTGCAAGTTTTTAAAAGTGTTCTAAAGGTTTTGAAACTCACTCAAGCCGTCAAAAAGAGAGATTAGATTGTTATATTCTCCCGCACTTAGACTCATGTTCGTACTTGAACGTGTTTGGAATTATACTAAAATTGTAGAAAAATTGTAAACTGTCTCAAAACTTTCTCAAATGTATGATTCTTATTCTATATAAACAGTCTCACTCTGAATAGCCAATATAATAATTTGAATGCAAGTTGCATTTAGAACTTGAGGTGTCAATGATTCGATCAATTCGGTCGGTTATTTTTAAAAAATTATATTATATCAATTTTTTGATTACTCGATCTATGAATTATAATCAAAATTAGATTTTTTTGAAATTATCTCAATCATCTCGGTTTCTCTTCAATTTCGATATAGTTCGGTATCTAATCGGTACGGTTATCGCAATCGATAAAATTTAGATAATCATGAAAAATAAATTAGTAATCTTTTAATAGTTAGTTCAATTCGAGAATATTTTGATACTTTTTAAAAATAAAAAATCAACTCCAATTATTTGGTATTATTAAGATTTATATTGAAGTTTCTTATTTTATTTTTTTGAAAACCTGAAAATCGATACAACATAATTCGATTCAGTCAGTCCAATTGATTTCTTATTCTAAAAAATTCCAATTACTCCTTGATAAATGATTGGCAGATTTAAAAAAAAAATGTTCATATTGTTGGAACATGTCAATATTCACTTAACTACCAAAATAAATTATTGATAACTAAAAAATTGTAGTAGCCACTACTTACCTAGTTTATAGCTCTAGATCCAGATTATTCTCTTCTTCTGTTTTCGAATATTACTTAATTATAGGATGACTCTGACTATCATGTGACATAAATAGATTACATTAAAAATAATTTCTCATTATAAGTTTGAAGATTGTGATTTAATCGGCCCTCTCCTGGCTCTTAACTAGAGGTTTTAAATTTATATTTTGAGTATAAAAAAAATTTATTGGAACTGCTACTATTATAATAAATCTTGTAACACGCGATTCAAATTAGTCAAAGCTTCAAAATAAATACTGAATATCGATAGAAACCAAAAATAAATCTAATCAGTTCACTAAATCTGATAATCTGATTTGTTAAAGCAATTTCTGATGGTTAAATCTAAAACTAGTCTACAAATTCATCTCACACGTAGTTTCTTGGTATTCCGATCAGTTTACGTGCATCTTAATTATTTCACACAAAAATTATATACTCGTCATTTCTCTTTCATTTAGTAGCGGGTCACAAAGAAAAAAATGTGGTCACTTAAATATTCTAGCAATGTTTGTCTAAAAACTTATAGTTGTTACAGTGAGGTATTGTAATATATGTATACTGACATTTGACGTTTAGATCTTATTTAGCTATTATAAATAAAAGTATGCAAAAATCTAGTTTAATGATTTTGTGTACCAAAAAGAAGAAATGTATTTATTAACCAATTTAACGAAAAAATAAAAAGAGTATGAATGTAAAAAAAAGGCAAATACTAGTAGTCATTCCTCGTGATGTTATAACCATAGCTAGTGAGCACTATTTTAATATTTTTTAAAAAAATATTCGTACTTGAAATTTATTACATGCATGACATTAATGATGATTATCCTAATATTTTAATATTTATTTTTATACATAACATATTTCTTACAAAATATTATTGCCCAGTATTTGAGT
>JACEIK010000707.1:324049-339943 GCA_018107945.1 Datura stramonium
ATACAACAGAAATGATTATCATGCAAGGAAATCATTGTTTCTTGTAGATCCTTCATATTAATTCCCCATCTAACTCTTTACTAAATATACAGGTGAAAAAGAAAAAGAAAATCGCGTTTTTAACTCCGTCTTCTACCTCCCCGCAACAGAGGCATCCCATCTCCTACTCGTCTGAAACACGCACCACCATAACAGCTCTCTGTTCTTTGTGATCACTTGTAAGTTTGCGTACATATTCTTATGATCCCAATTATTACTGTAGTTAGCCTCAGATCTGAAATTTGATTTTGTGGTTATTCGATTCGGGTTGTTCGTGTTTGACGGTTTGTGTTTTGAAATAGGGCACTATGAGTAGCAATATGTATACGGGGTTCACGAGGCTTTGCAAGGGTCTTGCGGTTGTGCTTGTGGGCGGTCACATTGTTGCTCAGATTCTTCCTTCTGCTGTTTCCTATCTTGCTCTCATCCCTGCCAAGTACTCTTTCTATCTCCTCTTTAATTACTATTAAATTTTGCTTGGTTTTTGGTCGTATCACGGGATTTTAGAATTGGAATTAGCAACTTTACATCCGAATTCGAATTGGGTTTTCTTTAAGGTTGAATTGGCTTTAAGGTAGTAAATGGTATGATGCTAATGTAGTTTCTGTATCTGTAAATGCTTGAATTGAATGTCAACTTCATGGATCATGTTCTGATCTCTTTAATACATTTGTCTGCTGGCGCTCATATCCTTTTCTGAAATGGTCCTCATTAGAAGAAAAACAGTTCTTTCAAAATGCTAGATAAAGATTTGCTTGGCGAGCTGTGAAATTTCTGGTGGTTTTCTGAATACCTCTTTAAGAAAAGGAAAATTTTGGCCTGAGTATAGGTTATTCCTTGTTGTTCTTGACATGAATGTTTCAATTACGAGGCAGCTTCCTTGTGCAGGAGTTCCATGATTTCCATGCATGACCTTAAGGCTGAATACATGGACGGCAGAGGCGGATTTAGGATTTAAATTTATGGTTTTAATTTGTAAGGTTCTTATAATTGAATCCATTATATTTGTAAAACTATGGGTTCAAACTAACTATTGTTGCGATTTTAGTGAACATAAATTTATGTTCCGCGTTAAAAATACTGAACCACGAAGCTGGTATCCGCCACTGATGAATGCCCCTCAAACTTGCTTGATTTTTCAATTTAGACACCTGAACTTCGGAACTTCGGACTGTACCTATTAAACATTTGAACTCGAGTTAAACTATGTCTCTTGAATACATTTTTTTACAGAAATCTAAAATGTTTGAAGCATGAGGTTCAAACGCTATGATGCGGAAATGTAATGAATCAGAAAAAGACACATCAACAGTTTTTTTTTTCTTAAAATGGTAAAGGTATTATTAATAAAGGGTACCAAGAAGGTACAGAAGTAGACTCTAGCAAGACCAAAATGAACTGAACTGCATCAATTATGCAACTACTTCCTTCCTCCTAACATTTCTATGAAAATCATAAATGCTCCATACTATCAATTTGCCTACTCTTACACCAGAAAAAAAAGATTGTGAAAACATTTGTTCCTAATCCTAGAAATATGACTTTTTTGGCCTTGGAGTCCAAAAGATGCATAGAGGAATAGTGAATCAAATCTATTTCAGGTCCTTTTGAAATTCTTGTCCCTGCCAGCACTCTAACAAACCCCTGATGCTATTAGGCATTATCCAAGGAATACAACAAATATTTAGGAATAAGTCCCAACACTGCCTGGAATACCTGCAATGGAGAAATACGTGTTCTATTGATTCTTGACCCTCTTCGCACAAATAACATCCATTGGGAAGAAGGAAACCTCTCTTTTGGAGATTATCTTGTGTCAAACAAACTTCCCAGACTGCAATCCAACCAAAGCATGCTACTTTATTGGGGCCTTTGCCTCCAAAGCATCTTCCGTGGCCAATTAACTTCCCAATAATCTGACTGCCTCATCAACATTTTATAAAAATTATTAACTGAGAATTTTTTATTCTAGCTAGCTGCCCATATTAGAGAATCGCTCTTGTCTTGATCATTATGAACTGATTCCAACTGCTGCAACATCTGACAGAATCCCTCTACTTCCCAGTCATTCAGATTTCTTCTAAAATAACACATCAGCAGTTAAAAAGAGAAAAAGAAGAAGAAGAAAAAACTAACAACTTTTCTCCACCCCTCCCTTCATCTGTGGCTTTGCCACTCCCTATTTACTTCCTGGTTTGATTTCTGACACCAGATTTTGGTTCATTCTTAAATAATATGTATATGTTTGGTCAAACTTCTATGCCAATTACTTTTCCCTCTTTATGCAGCGTTCCTATTACTTCAAAAATGCAAGATGTCCATTTACTTTTGTCATTTTTCTTTTGCAAAATTATGTTACTTCATCTAGACCCCCTCAAATTATTCTGGACCATGACCATCTATTTTCTATGTAAGAACTGAGAGTAATGGAATTTGTTGAAGGTGCAGTGGTGTAAAATGGAGAAAAGTGGAGAATACGAGCTTGTATTGAAGGGAGGGGAAAGGAGATGTGAGAGATGGAATCAAGAAAGCTGTGATTTTTGTCATTGGATACTAACAGAGACTATGCCAAGAAATATTGTATCTTCTTTCATGAAGAGTGTACTGTGGCGGGAGATTTGAAGGGATCTGTTTGGGGGCTGGTCTGTACGATGATGGATGCAGTGGCTACAATGGTGGTGGAGGTGGCGGAAGTGGTGGAATTTGGTGGCGGCAAATTAAAGTTGAAGGAGAAAGAAAAAAAGTAAAAAACAAAGAGGACTTTCTACCTTCTCAAAGGAGTGAATTAACACNAATAAGCGAAAATCTGAATAACATAAAAATCATAAACAGAGTCAACGTCAACATAGTGTGTTTAATTGGTACGTTTTTAACTAACATCAAATGTTTAATAGGTACAGCTCTAGGTTCAAGTGCTTAAATGAAAAAATTGGACAAGTGTGAGGGTGCTTCTATGTATTCAGCCTTACCTTAAAAATGTCATGAACATAAACTATCAATATCTATGTGTAAGCGGAGAATTATTTTTGTAGAGCACTAAATAATATGGTTTACTTTGAAGCATGTCAAATTTGTTGGACAATAGTGTTAAGACCAAATTATAGCTTTAAAACCTCTAGGACCATAAAGGGATTGTCTGAGTCGTCATAGTTATTCAGGTTCCTTATAACAAGAAAACATGATGGTTGCTTTGTATTGACTCCTTCAACAAGTTAGTCATGCAAGACGACATCTTTTATATTCTTGATTAAGAGACCAATGAAACATGACTATCTTGGAGAGAAAGAGCGGAAATGCTGTGTTATCAAAGGCAAAAAATGGAAAAAACATTAAGATTTGTTGGGGCTTTAAGCACATTGTACAAATAAAGCGTGTGAGGTAACAGGTAACCCATGGAACTAATCGAGGTGTGTGCAAGTTGGCCCAGACACCCATAGTTATAGAAAAACCACAGGCATTACTGAAGGAAGGCTCAAAGGAAGAAAAATACAATAACAATATATGTAGTTCAAGAATAATAATTATAAGCAAAAATGACAATCATATGGACACTGGAGTTTTCAAATTTTACAATGAAGTAAAATGTTTATTGTTTAGGGTCATGTCTTCAGGATAACGTCCATTGGCGATGAAACATACGCCTAAAACCCTTACTCTTTAAAGTGCTTCTCTATAATCTAAACTTGATAAAGTCAGTGATGATAGCTGTATTAAAGCTGTGAATGTCACTGGCCCAAATGTGCCCCTATCCAAGGAACCCCTGGTAGCGGCGCTTGACTGCAGTGGTGGTAATGGCAATATGGTGGTGGAAGCAGTAGGTATCATGGTAGTGGTTGAGGATACATTTGTGGAGGGTGGGTCTAGTGGCGGAGGAAGTGGGTGTTTAAGTGTGGTGCTACCTGACATTTTGCTAGGACTGATATTCAGGGAGGTGGAGGTGGTGGCTATGGAAGTGAACACGGGAGTTACTCCAGCGACAGCGGGCCTAGGAAGAAAGTCATTTTGTGCGAGAATGTCCCAACAGTAATCGTTGAAGTTTGGTAGAAACAAAGAGGGTAAATGTGTATTTTCACATTTGCACTTTGTTTTCTATTCCTTTTTTTTTCTTGGTCGTTTTCATTTTGAATTGTTAACGGGATGAACCATTTGATGTTCTTGACTTATCATTGCATATGGTCATCTTTACCTTTTCAAGTATGATTAGGATATGGTTCCCTGCTTTATTATTGCCTTTTAGGAGTAGTAGTGGTTATGGGTTAGTATTTCAGCTTGAAGCTATTCAAAATGTGCACTTTTGACATGTGTATGTTCATGTTTGGAAGATTTATCAATTATCAAAAATGAAATGGCAGTGGAGATTCGACATGTGCACCTCATAGTTTTGGAGTCTTGAAGTACATCAATTCCTTGCAGCAAGTTTGCTGAAAATTCAGGATTTCTTCTAGGAAATTGTAAGATTAAGGTTTTGGGGAGACACTTGGTTGGGACACTCACCTTTAAAATATTAATTTCCAGGCTAGGTTCTTTTCTTCAGAAGGAACATCAATACTGGGAGTTAGAAAGGATGTGTATTTTGTGGTAAATGCTTTGGCAATACTATATCAGTCATCAAAAGCTAAATCTATTCTTTGGAAGGGTCATTCTAGTGGATGGCTTTCAGTAAAATCATGCTACATGCGGTTGATTTCTAACAACACAAGCATCTGGCGGTAGAAGGAAATTTGATACAACAAGGCTCCCTTAAGGTGTCTTGTTATTCTTGTTTTGTGCCTAAGGAGGCTTGCGACTGACCTTCAGAAAAGAGGATTCCGACTTTGTTGTAGCTATCTCTTTGCAAGGTGCAACAGGAGATGTTTATCAGATTTTTCTTCACTGTAAGGTTGGAGCCAAATTATGGAGCATGATTCTTTCCCCATCTTGGGCGTATGCTAGACCACCAAATTCCATATTGGATTTTCTCAACTACTGTAATAGCAAAACGTCTCAGTGAGAAGGCTTCTATATTTGGAACACTATTCCTCATGTTATTTGGGAAACAATTTGGGCAAAAAAATATAGTAGAATTTTCAAAGGCAAAAATAGAAATATTTTTTGCTGTAAACATAGATCCATTTTCTTGCGAGCCTTTGGTGAACTCTCGTCTTTGTACATTAGACATTATTGGGGACCTGCACAATCTGTAACATAGTTATATGCACTTAGTGTTGGTGTATCATTAGTAAAGATCATTGTCACTTATCAAAAGAATGTTGGCACAAGAAAGTTGGAGCATAGAAATAACTCAGGTCTACTTTATATTGAAAGTAACATAGCCATGAGAATGGTCATCAACGAATGTCATGAAGGAAGAATAAAGCCGACCCTTCTTGTAGTCTGGATATCCAAATGAACTTCAAATATATACGCATCTTACGTGAGAAAGCAGCACAAGTTTGTTTCCGAAACTAACACGTACTCCATTCTTGCAGAAGCATGATGCCCAACTTTTGACTATTAATGGCTCTTTTCATTTTCCTTGGGCATTTTGCTTGGGATATGGTTTTGTAGAACTTTCCTCTGAAATCTTGAAACACCTGCCCTTTCTTTTTACTTTTCTTTTTTCCTTTTAACCAGCCCTCCTTTTTAATATTTTATCAAACTTGTAAATGCCCTTCATTCAATAAGGTGGGGGAGAAGGGCAAACTCTTTATCTATACTATATTAAAAGTGTGAAGGTCCTTAGAAATGTGGATTGAACTTTTTGCCCTTCATTAAAAGACGTCACAATAGACAAAATTGTCATTACTATTTTTACATAATTGTTATTTTTAATTATTCCATCACCTTATTTTATCATTTTAAGTGTTCTATTGTGACATAACTCAATTTATGGTGTAAACCTAAAAAAAGATTCCACCAAATTTCCACCTTCCTAAAAAGTTTCCACCGCCTACCAACACTAAAATAGTTTCACCGAAAGTTTTTTTTCCTTTTTGATAATCACGAATTTCTTTTATGTTCCATTATCTTATTTTATCATATTAGGTTTTCTATTTGTGACATAATTGTATTTGTGGTGTACGATATTTTTTTTACGTTCCATCACCTTATTTTATCATATTAGGTTTTCTATTTGTGATATAAATCTATTTGCTGTGTAAACCTAAAAAAAAAAGATTCCACCAAATTTATACCACTCTAAAAAATTTCCATCGCCTGATGATCCTAAAAAAATAAAACTGAAAGTTTTTTTTACAATATATTTACACTTATTAATATAAAGGACACAAGCAAGATACGTATACTAAGACTAGTTAAAAGTAAAAGTAGCTATTGTCTAATTTTGAGGGTTCATGTAGCCAAAGCAACTTGCTGGGTACTGAGGCATAGTTCTTGTTGTAGTATATAGATTTTCACTTTTGCCTCTTAAAATTTCGTAATTCATGGGATTTACATCTGGTGTTTTATGCCAATTGCATGTTACTAATCGCAAAAGAAAGAAAATGACTTAAATGATTCCTTATGTTTGGGGTAGGTTTAAAATAGTCTTTTAAATATATGCCTGATAAGTTTGGTCTTTTAAGTTTGTCAAAAGTGATCACTTTTAGTCTCCATCAAATATTTAACAAACTTTGACAGTTCGATTTAATGGATGTGAAAAAAAAGATTTTCCCTAAGGGCTTTGGTCTGATGATAAGAACACAATGCATGATGTGGAGGTAAAGTGCACGTCACGGCAAACCATGACAGATAACAACCTGGTATTTGAGTAGGGAAGGGTAGAGAGACAGATGATTATTCACCAAGTTTTGAACCTTGCGCCACTAGCTTTTGGGGATTTTCTGGAAAATATTTTCCAGAAACACTAGGAAAATTCCATCAAATCCCAGAACTCACAGCACCAAAAATTGCGCTAGATATCGGAAATAGACCAAAAATAGTAGAAACACTACCTTAAAAATTGTATCATACGCCAGAAACCCAAAATAGCAGAATCCAAAATAGAGAGTGAAGAAGGGAAAACGAGGGAGAGGATTACAAGGTGGGAATCGAACACTGACCAATAAGGTAAAAGTTCAGGTAACCAACCAACGGAGCTACTAAGATTCCCACCTCCGATGTTAGTTTCCATTTGCCGTTCCAGTTAAATCTAATTAGAGTTTGTTAAGAATTGGACAGAGACAAGAAATGCTTACTTTTGGAAAAGTTAAAGGACAAACTGCTCAAGAGTATATTCATGGAACTATTTAGACCTACCCCCTAACATAAGATACCATTTTTGTCATTTTATCATTTTATCATTTTATCATTTTTTTTCTTATGTCAAATATAATATAGAAAACACATCATGCCAATTCAGAGCTTGAAGTTCTGCTTTATCTAATACTTTTGACAGGAGATCATTATAAAAAGAAAATATTTTGGAGGGGAGATTTGGTGGTGCAGAGTAACTTTTCATATAGTCAGAAACAATTATCCCCTTTCTCGTATATGCTTGGACAGAATATTCGGTGAACCTTGTTCTAATAGTGAAACTATACTCAGTAGATCCAGCCTTGACCACCTAATTAGAAAGATATTTGATGAGTTCACTGAAGGATGGTCATTGTGCTCTGTAATCCTGTATTAGTAGAACTAGGACGTGATGTATACTTTTAGAATCTGGGAAAACAGTTGTATCCCCTTTTTTGAACTGTTTCTAAAGTGTGATCTTTTGTGTTCATTGCAGGACTATTCCATTTGCATGGAATCTTATAACAGCTGGTTACACTGAACAAACAGTGTATGGGGTATGCTTCTTTGGCGTTAACTAATTTTGTTGGTTCCAGTTTGCATTCACAGCTTCCTTAAAGAGAAAGCCGAGGCCCACGCTTTTAACAATTCTTTTTTCTTTTATATTTGTTGAAGTGTGTGGTCGTCTTATTTAAAGTTTAAGTTGTTAAGAGAGAACATACATCTTTTACATAATTATGTCTTACTGCATGCCCCTTCATGTGCGGGGCCTGATACTTTTCATTGGCCAAGCATGTGGAAGTTTTTCTTGATAATTGGTAGTGGTGAGACTTGAACCCAGGTCCTCTGTTGGTTTGAAACCATGTTCAAGTGTATGACTATCTCATCTAAAAGTTCAAGTTGTTATAGGGAGTACACCTTTATTTACTTAATTGTATCTTCAATATTATTCTTTGTATCATTCTCCTTGACATCACCTCTTATGTCCAGGCAATCATCAGCACTATCGGACTTCTTTACCTGGGGAAGCTGCTTGAGCCCATCTGGGGTTCTAGGGAATTCTTGAAGTTCATCTTTATTGTGAACTTTTTGACATCTGTCTTTGTTTTCATCACAGCCATATCATTGTACTACATAACAAGAATGGAAATCTATCTGTAAGTTGCATGGACTTAATACTATCAGCGAATTACTTTGCTTACTTTTTACGTCCTCCGCTGGTTATTATTTTATTACTTTAGGATTAAGGAGTTAGTGACTCGGGTTAGTTTCCTAGGGAATTAGACTTGCTTATTTTGTTTTTCGTTGTCTTCTACTTATGGATTCCCTGCTTCGTCTCTGCACAAGAACAATTGTGGATGCCTCAACTATCTTCTATCTTTAATGGAAGTATTTTATACCTCCTGATTTTATGGCTCTGCCTATCTTATTTGTTAGCTATATGCCTATTTCCGGCTTCCAAGGAGTTCTTTCTGGTTTCTTAGTTGGCGTCAAGCAAATCATGCCCGACCAGGAGTTGTCTATTTTGAAACTGAAAGCGAAGGTACAATCACTGGAATTACCAATTGATTTTGAAAGGCATCTCCAGACACTAGTATCTCTCAAATTAAATTGTGCTCTAACATCACTTGTGATTGCTGTTTTGAGCTCTTTGCAGTGGTTGCCTTCCCTTGCATTGTTGTTAACAATTGCTATAAGCTTTTTCACGGCAGATTTGGTATCATACCTTCCAACAATAGTATTTGGGACATATTTAGGCTGGATTTACCTAAGGTACTGGCAGAAGAAACCAGAGACGAAACTAAAGGGTGATCCAAGTGATGAGTTTTCCTTCTCTTCTTTCTTCCCTGAATTTTTGAGGTATTTTCTAATTTTCCCTCTTGCTATGGACTACTTTTCTTAATTAGTCTGTGTTCCCATGGTGACATCTCGGTGGCTGTAATGCAGACCAGTAATTGATCCAATTGCAACAGTATTTGAACGGATGCTTTGTGGTCGAAGATCTGAAACTTCTAATGAGGAAAGGGGATATACTCTAGGTGGTTCCACATTGCCTGGTTCTGATCCCATTGAAGCATCGAGGAGGAGGTATATAAATATTTATACTACAACTTGCCAGTGGTTTACGAAATTTCCTAGAGCTGAGTTTATCATGGTTAATATTATGTTCATATTCTGGAATCTTTATTCCACTCCAGTGGACATAAGATCGGTTAGTAAGGGGTAGTTTCATATTTGTTATGATTCATTTGCTCTCCATCTTGCATGCTGATATTGTATATTACAGACGGAATGATAATTTTTCATCTAGTTTGTTGTTAACCTCGGTTTTATATATGGTTCACTTATAAATTCCAGGGAAAGAGGTGCCAGAGCACTTGAAGAAAGATTGGCAGCTGAGCGTTTGGCCGCTGGAAAAAAGGATGAAGAATCAGAAAGAGATGCCAATGATAATGTGTAGAAGCTGGTCAATATATATGTAATGCACTTTTTCTGCGGAAAGAATGTTTGTCCGCTAGAAGCTAGAAGATTGTGCACATTTTTGGCAGTGTACTCTTGGATTCTTGACGGAAGTTGCACCTGTTGTTTATCATCCATATGGTGAATGTACATTTTTCCCCTTTTCAATTTCCACCACCCTTTCTGTATGTTACCATCCTTGTTAAAATCTCCATTGAAGAATATCTGAGAGAAATAGAGTTTGCAGGAAATGAGAATCTTTATGGAAGAAAAATGAAGAATGTATCTTTACAATAAGCTATACACGTGTATATAAAGGAAAAGGCTTAGAACTTGTTTGGATTGGCTTATTTCAAGTGCTTTTAAGCCAAAATAGCTTTTAAGCACTTTTGTAGTATTTGAGTAAGTTTTAAAAAAAATGTTTTTAAGCACTTATTTTTAAGCTAAAATAACAAAAATATTACTACCTTTGACTATTTATTGGGTCCATTTTGCCCTTAAACTATTCAAAATAAGATAATTTTACTCTTTATTTCAGTTTTTGTACAAAAATACTCTTATTGTCAAAAAGTACGCTTAATAGTATTCTCGTTATTAGTAAAGTAGCTAAAAAAGTGCCTTCACAACTAACAAAGTGCCTTCCAAACTAATAGTTATTCACGCCCCTAATCACAGGGGCTAACAAGAATCGTAGTGTGAGGACTTTTCATGTCATCGTGCCATGTAGGAGCCATTTGACATATATCTTTGCCATGTGGAGGCTTACATAAGCAAAAATCCTACACTTGGTGGAGTATTCTAGAAAACTATAGAGTTTTCCTATGGAAGACCTTGGAGTCTTATGGAATTTCTAGGAAAGTCCTTGGAAAACTCTAGACATGTAAAGAATTCTAGAAAGAGACTTATTTGTAAATATGTAGGGACTTGTACAATAATTATTAATTGCATATTAGTCCCTAAGTGAGTAGTATAAATAGGAGGCCATTCATTTGTATAATCATCAAGAAAAATTAATCAAGTTCTCTACATTACTAAAAACTTCTCTTAGCAAATTTCTCTTATCTTCCTTATCCAACATTCTCTTAGTGATCTAGAGTTGAAAGGGCTTACTTGAGCTTGCAAGATCGTGAAAGATTCGTGAGCGAGTTGTCAAGTGCCGCACGGTGTGCTTAGTCGAAGTCTAAGTCCGTGACAACGTGGTATCAGAGCCAAGGTTAGTGCTGAGGGAATGGCAAATGAGGGAGACATCAACGCTGCTAGCACCACCAACGTCCGATAGGGTGCTAGAAAAGACCGAAAGGGGACAAATATTCATAAGAGGAATGAGGAACTGCTTTCCGACCATACATCAAGCGAAATGCTGACATCCCACTCACCTTCGACCACTGAGGCAAGTGATGACGAACATGATGGGCTTCCCACAGACGTCACCCTGGATTAGAGTGGATCGCAAGGGTTGACACGGCAAGGCAGGCTGTGGAGATATTCGACAAACGTTTGAATGAGGTTGAATACAAGTTCAAGACTCTTGAAGACTTCATCCTTGAGGAGAATGACGACATCCGAAAGGAGTTGGAGGGGCGCAAGCATGCGGAATTGGAGATGAGAGAAACTATCACTTCCTTGGAGTGCAGGTTCATAGAAGCGTTAAGCACGATTGAGACCATGAAGGCCAAGATAGAGACACTCGAGGGAGAGATTGAAGCTGGAGAGTCTGTGGCATCCGGCAAATAGAAAGAGGCCAAGATTGAGGCCCTTAAACCACCAAAGGTGCTCGTGATGCACAAGAGGTGGAGAAATTCCTTTGGCATTCGGAAAATTATTTCAAATGCAACAGGGTGAAGAGCGACGAGAGAAAGATTAAACTGTTGTATTGTACCTCTGGGAGATGGCCATTCTATAGTGGAAATGAAAGGAGTTCGAGATGGAGAAGGGCTTTGCCCAATCGACACATGGGAGAAGTTTCGAGCTAAGTTCAAGAGGGCTTTCTTCCCCAGTAACGTCATCTATGAGGCGAAACGCAAGTTTCAGGAGTTGAAGCAGAAGGGAAGTATACGTGCATACGTGAAGGAGTTCAACACTCTTACACTTTAAATTTCCAACCTCATAGATGAAGATATGTTATTCCACTTCATGGACGGGCTGCAAAATTGGGCCAAGACGGAGCTGGAACGCCGACAGGTTAGTACTATTGATGAAGCATCGTACAGGCTGAAGCTTTGACTGACTTTAGGAATGACAAAGGGAAAGGCAAGGAGACAAGAAGTAGTCATGCCAAAGGTGGGGAGATCGTGGCAAAAGCAAGGAGCAACAACCGCATCCCAAGTATCATGACACCCACAAGTCCGATGGAAGAAAGCTTGGACGTCAAGGCTATGCTGAGAGAAAGGCACAAGCCACAAAAGGAGACGATTCCTACATATGTAGAGGACCACATGGCTTCAAGAATTGTCCCGATTTAAAGAGTCTTAGTGCCATGGTACGTGAACGTAAAGAGCATCCCCAAGGAGAGAGTTCGAGCGCAGCACAATTGGGTATGATAGGATTATGTGGTGCTGTTAAGAAACAACCTATCCAACCCGAGAAAAATAACAATCAGTACGTGGACCTCACCATCAACAACAAGCCTGCTCGTGCATTGATGGACATAGGAGCAACCCACAATTTTGTGACTGAGGTCGCAATAAAAAGACTAGAGTTGAAGCTTGCTCCAACTAACTCTCGTGTCAAGACTGTAAATGCTCGTGGTATAGCCAATGGCGTTGGTTTCAAATCGGGAAATTGGGAAGATATGACAAAATTTACTGCCACAACGATGGATATCTTTGATGTTGTTCTAGGGCAAGAGTTCTTTAGACGATATCATACCTTGATCGATCCATACCTCCAACTTCTCGTGGTCATGGAGCGAGAAGGAGCTTGCATGGTTCCCACAATAACAATACCACAAGGACATAACCAAACACAACTATCGGCTATGCAGCTTGTAAAAGGGCTCAAGAAGGGGGATCCCACGTTCATGGAAACCATTTCAAGTTTGGAAAAAGACAAGGGTTCCCAAGAGACGCTACCGCATTGTATAGAAAAGCTACTCGAAGAGAGCAAAGATATTATGCCCGACGAGCTGCCAATGCACTTGCCTCCTAGGTGTAAGGTGGATCATAAGATCGAGTTGGAGCCTGGAATAAAACCACCCGCATCTCCCATACCGCATGGCTCCGCCCGAGTTGGAAGAGCTAAGGAAGCAATTAAAGGAGTTGCTTGAAGCCGGTCATATCCTCCCGCCCACAACACCTTATGGAGCGCCAGTATTATTTCAAAAGAAGAAAGATGGATCATTAAACTTATGTATAGACTATCGAGCACTCAACAAAGTGTAAGAACAAATATCCTATCCCGCTTATTGCTGACTTGTTCGATAGACTTGGACAAGCCAAGTACTTCACTAAGGTGGACCTTCGAAAGGGTTCCTATCAAGTGTGTATAGCAGAAGGGGATGAACCAAAGACGCGTGTGTGATGAGATATGGAGCCTATGAGTGGCTGGTGATGCCCTTCGGTTTGACCAATGCACCCTCTACATTTTGTACACTAATGAATAAGATTTTTCATCCCTACCTTGATCAGTTCGTGGTAGTCTACTTGGACGATATAGTCATCTATAGCAACACCTTGGAGGAGCATATAGAGCACTTAAGGAAGGTTTTTCAGGTCTTGCGAGAGAATGAGCTTTACATCAAACGGGAGAAGTGCGAGTTCGCGCAGCATAAAGTATAGTGACTAGACTGATACTCTAAACGAGACCAATACTATCAAAAAGAAAGTAGCAAAAATCCATTTCTTGGGACATGTCATTAGCCAGGGCCAATTGCGCATGGACGAGGCCAAAGTGCGAGCTATCCAAGAGTCGGAGGTGCCCACAAAGGTGACCAAGCTTAGATCATTCCTTGGACCCACTAACTATTATCGTAGGTTCATTAGCAGCTATTCAACCAAGGCAGAACCTTTGACCGATTTGCTAAAGAAGAGCAAGTCGTGGGTTTGGATAGAACATTGTCAAAAGGCGTTTGAAGGCCTTAAGGAAGCTGTGATAGAGGAGCCAGTCTTGTCATTACCCAACTTTACCAAAACATTCGAGGTGCATATAGTGTATCTGATTTTTCCATTGGGGGTGTCTTAATGCAAGATAATCATCCCATAGCATTCGAGAGCCGCAAGTTGAATGGGACAGAATGACATTACACGGTGCAAGAGAAAGAGATGACTGTCATTGTTCATTGCCTTTGCACATGGAGACATTACCTACTTGGGTCAAAGTTCGTGGTCAAAACTGACAATGTGGCCACTAGTTACTTTTGAATGCAAAAGAAACTTACACCAAAGCAGGTTAGGTGGCAAGATTTCTTGGTCGAGTTTGATTATGAGTTAGAGTACAAGCCAGGAAAGGGTAACATCGTAGCCGAAGCCTTGAGCTGAAAGGCCGAACTAGCTGCCATCACTTCAGCAAGTTGTGATATTCGTGAATCCATAAAAGAGGGCATGCAACACGACCCAGATGCAAAACAACTTATGGAGTTAGCCACCCAAGGCAAGACAAGAGTTTTTGGGTGGAAGATGTACTATTGCTCACCACAAGATGGAGGGTCTACGTGCCTAAGTTTAGAAACATCAGGCAACAAATTATGAAAGAAAGCCATGACACGTTATGGGCTGGACACTCGGGCCAGAGTCGCACAAGGGCCTTGATCGAGTCAATCTACTATTGGTCGCGCATGAATGATGATATTGAACGTTATGTGCAGACCTGGCTAGTGTGCCAACAGGATAAAGTGGAGCAATAGCAACCTAAAGGACTTTTAGAACCACTACCAGTTGCAGAGTGTCCATGGGAGAGCGTAACTATGGACTTCATCACTTGCTTACCAAAGTATGAAGGATATGGGACGATTATGGTCGTGGTGGATTGGTTTTTGAAGTATGCTAGCTTCATGCCAGCCACAGCAGGTTGCACCACTAAAAAGGCTGCCAAACTATTCTTCAAGAATGTGGTGAAGTATTGGGGCTTGCCAAGACACATCATTAGTGATCGAGACCCACGTTTTACCAGAAACTTTTGGAGAGAATTGTTCGATATGCTTGGCATGGAGCTACATTTCTCCACTAGTTTTCACCCACAAACTGATGGACATACAGAACGGGTCAATGCCTTGTTGGAGTGCCACTTGAGGCACTTTGTGAGTTCATATAAGAAGGATTGGGCAAGGCTCCTAGAATATCCCAATTCTCCTATAACTTACAACTGAGTGAGTCTACCGGACGAACACCATTCGAGTTAGCCACTGGCCAACAACCACAAACTCCACATTCACCACCAGTCGCGTTCGAGGGCAAAAGTTTGGGGGCTTACCATATGGCTAAGGGGTTCGAGGAGCAGCTTGACACTGCTAAGTCCTACTTGGACAAGGAAACAAAGAAGATGAAGAAGTTTGCTGACTGCAAGCATCGTCCCACGGATTATAAAGTTGGGGACATGGTTTTGGTGAAGTTTAACCCAAGGCAGTTTAAGACACTATGAGGCATGCACCAGAACTTGGTACAGAAGTATGAAGGGCCATTTAGGATTGTTTCCAAGGTGGGAAAGATCTCATATAAGTTGAGTTACCAGGTCATATCAAGGTTCTCCTGTCTTCCATGCCAGCATGCTCAAGCCATACTATAAAGACCAGGATGACCCTACTCGAGGTCAGTCAAGTAGGGCACCGATTACCATCACCGCGTTGCATGATCGGGAGATTGAGGCTATCATTCACTATCAAGATAGGTGAAAACAAGGGAAAAAGGATACTTCCATGTTCCTCATCCACTGGAAAGGGCAATCACCGGAGGAAGCCACGTGGGAATGATATGAAGACTTATGGCAATTCAAGGACAAGATTCAAGAGTTTATGCAGCAGTATTGCGCTGCGGTCGTCGCAACACTATGTGGGGGAGAGTGTGAGGACTTTCCATGTTATCATGCCACGTAGGAGCCATTTGGAATATATTTTTACCATGTGGAGGCTTACATAAGCAAAAATCCTACAGTTGGTGGAGTATTCTAGAAAACTATAGAGATTTCCCATGGAAGACCTTGGAGTCTTATGGAATTTCTAGGAAAGTCCTTGGAAAACTCTAGACATGTAGA
>JACEIK010000707.1:350700-367871 GCA_018107945.1 Datura stramonium
GGGTTCGATATCCGTCTTTTAAAAAGGGCCACTGTATTATTTGTACGACCGCGTACGCTTGCGAGTGCGCTGGAGCGCAACACTTTTCATCCCATGACCAATATTCTATGAATCTCTATGCACATACAAACTAATTTTGCAGTCTCGTATGAGGTATGCCATGATGACTCACTATAAGGATTTCCAATAGGCCTGTGTTTATGCCATATATTGTCATGTCAGTAGAACGAGTGCATTATGTTTCTACTGATCAACTGTATTATGAATGTAGCCTCAATGGGCAGGTATGCCATGAGTTTAGGGCTTACTTTAAGGGTATGGTCTCAATTTTGTGCATAGAATTAGCATATCTTGTATGTCAAGTGGACTTGTAAATACCCTCACATCGCTTATAGTTGATTTTAGTTTATTTTAGCAAGTAATGCCATGAAAGCTTATGACAAGTAAATTACAATTTATGTCGTCAAATGAACAAATGATAATCTTTATATATCAAATGCGTCATATACCATGTGATCAAGTGAATCAAGTGAATCAAGTAATGGACATATTTTAGTAAGATCTTTAGGCATGTGTAGATACTCAATTATGCAAGTGGAATCAATATGACGACGAGTGATTCTTACTTAAGACACATGATAGATATACCATGTGAATCTATGAGTTTCTGATAAAGACAAGTATGGTGATGTATGATGCTATGGATACTCGACTTGACAGGGGTGCTAGGAATACTGTAAACTTCGACAAATAGACATATGAAGCAAGAAGACAAGTACTTTTAAGTGAAAAGAACATATAGATATTCTGATTATATTAGACATGTAGTTATGTGTTTGGCATATATAAAATGAAGTCCTTTCTCTCATATATCAAATAAGTTATGTTGATCCTTATAGGAGAAAAATGTGACCTAGGGTCGTGCCTTAATGATAAGGAGGTTTTAATTTTACATACCTTGTTTATTGCCTTACAAACTTACAGACAACCAACTCACCTTAGAGTAAGAGATCTACACCAAAACAAGTGACATAACCATTACAAATAAGTCTAGTAACACCCTCGAATCACATCAACAATATGTTATCTACTAGGCGGGTAACTAGCTCATCCAATCTTTTTTTATATGTATGATTGATGTGCCGTGGAGTTTACAACACTTTCAACTCTTAAAACATAGAAAAATGATATGACTTAGGTATGTTTATACAGATATGAGGTGCTTTTACCTTGCTTTCAAGGAAATTAGGTTAGGGAGTTGGATTGTGAAAAAGGAGCGGAAAAATGGCTTGCTACAAGTCTCTGTACGAGTTGTACCATCTTGGTACGAGTTGTGCCTAGCACCCGTAGCAGAAATTCGAGAAAACGCACAAGTTCTGGGGAAAAGTACGACTCATGGTATGAGCCATACCATCCTGGTACAAGCCATACCAAGGAGTCGTAAAAAACTTCAAAATATGCGCACTTGTAGAAGCTCCTAGTACGAGTGGAAGCCATGAATCATAATGACAACATATGAGCTGTACCAAGGAGTCGTGGAAAACTGTGGATAATATGTCAACTAGCAGATCCCAAGGTACGAGTAGATTTCACGAGTCATAGAACCAAGGTAAGGACCGTACCAAGGACTCGTGGTGAGATTCCGAGGATGCCAGATTTTCGAAGTCCAGACCAAGACAGGCACTTACGACTCATAGTTGCATTGTACGCATCGTACCAAATTCTAGGACTTGACAGATTTAGGTGCTGCATTTCATACTACGGAAAGAAGCCACGACTCGTAGCATCATGCTACGACTCGTAGGATGAGGAAACAACAGCTTCCCCTGTTAATTAGGAAAGATTTTCATTAATTGTATAAATACTTTTTAGTTATTTTCGTTAGGGGAAGCCAACACTTTTGACATTGCATTCGTAGTTTTTGGGTTTCCTAAGTCCTTGGAGATAAAATACTCGAATACTTGGACATAATTCATCATTTTTCTTGGGCTTTTGACAAATAATTGTGCAATTGATTCTTGGGTTCTTCTTTCATTAATATTGTAAGTCTTCAATTATGTTTTTTTTCATGAAATCTGATTTTATTCTTGCAATTATGAATAGCTTAACCCTCCACAATTAGGGTTATGGGAACCATGGTGGAATAAAAAACTAGGGTTAACACAAAGTGATTCTAAACCAATACAAATGTCGGTATTGTTCTTTTCTTCATGATTAATGTTTCTTAATGATGCGCAACGTTAGGACTAGAACGAATTCTCTTCTGGATTGAACCTAAAGAAGTAGAGATTAGAAAAATAAAAGAATGACAAAGCCTTGAAATTGAGTTTCATTTAATAGCTTGAGCTGCGGTCGCAGGAGAGTTAATTTGAAACTATTGATAAAGGTTAAATTGACACCGCTTATGAGACCTAACCAGGTGATTGAGTAAAGTCATATAATAGGGATGAATCAGTCATTTAGATGAGCATAATTTATCAGTTCTTCAGGCTAAGTATTGGGATAGATCACGAGTGTAATAATCTGACCTAGTTACGAAGCCATGGGGAACACCTCCCTAGTTGATTGCATAAATATTGAGCACAACTCTAGTTCAAAATACTATTTCTTGATTTGTAATTCCCCCATTAGGAAATAATTGAACTAAAAGTGTGAATACTAGCATTAGCGTGTATCTTAACCATATTCCCTGTCAGATCAATCGCAACCTAGTTTGGTTCTTTATTGATAACATCTGTGTTATACTTCTTCAGGGGTGTAATTTGAGCGTTATCAAAAAATGGTGCCATTGTCGAGGAATACGCTTAGGATTAGATTAATTTCTTTTATTTAAATTTCAGTCATTATTTCCTCATTTACATTTTCTTTTCTTTTTGTTTTTACATAGGAGACCGCTTGGTGAATGCCAGGTATGCGGTGTAGCGGAGAGCCTCTAGTCCCAATTGATCAAGAACTTGAAATAACACTGCAAAAAATGGTCGGTTTGGAGGCCCTAGAATAGATGGAGGCTAGGTTGGCTGTTGGGGTACGCCGAGCTAATGAGGCCCACCAGGTTGAGTTAGCTCGGCAAACTTCTTTTCAGAAGGCAGATGCTGCCCAAGAAGAGGTGGACAATGCTGACCGGAACAGAAGGGGGAACAAAGGCCATGATCCACACCATTTTCATAGATATGCTCCTCACTTTGATGATGATGAGGACCCAAATATTGATGAAGTCGGGTCAACAGGAGCTATTGTACCCCCACCTTTGCTGGCTGGGGCAAAATTTGATATCACGAGCATAATAATCCAGTTGCTTAATATGAAGGGTGTGTTTTGTGGTAATGCAACTGATGATGCAAATCTTCACCTGATGAAATTTGTGGCTATTTACAAGGCTTATAGGTTGCCAGGAGTGAGTCAGGATGATATCAAGCTAAGGCTTTTTCATTCTCCCTATCTGGTGAGGCTACCCTTTGGTTGTTGGAGTTGCCAAACGATTCCCATCACCAACTGGAGGGAGCTGAAACATGCCTTTTTGGAGAGGTTCTTTCCACCTTCTAGGATGTTCCAACTCAAATATGAGATCTAAAAGTTCTGACAGCTTAAGACAGAGGGTCTTTATGAGACATGGCTAAGGTTCAAGAAGAAGCCGACCAAGTGCCCGAATCACAGAATTCCTAATGATAGCTTATTGGAAATTTTTACAGGTCTCTGAACATCAGCACAAAGGTTTTAGTTGATATAGTGGCAGGTGGAGCATTGATGAGTCACTCATGGGAGGAAGCAACCACCATACTTGACCAAGTGACCAAGACAGATAGAGCCTAGCATACTAGAGGAGGATACAACTACGGATACATATGTTATAGGGATGACTGTAAAGAAGCGCAGGAAGGAGGAGGAGTGTGATCAAGAGTTAGCTCATATGAGAACATCTATAGACCTACTCACAAAACATATCATGAGGTTTGGAGTGCAGAAGGTAAACACAGTGGGAGCACAGGGTCAGGAACAGGGGTTCGACTCAGATTTAGAGGAGGAGGAAAACGTCTTGGATAACCAGGTGGCAGGTTTTTGGGCCAATGCCCAAGGTTCTGGACAAAACACTTGGCGCCAAGGTCTTGGAAATCAAGGTCAAAACCAGTATAGAGACAATTTCAATAGTAATGGTTACTGGGATAGGAGTAGAGGTCGAGAGCGTGATGGTGATTGGAGAAAGAATGAAGTTCACACAAATGACCACACAGGCCTTTATGTCCCTCCTAAGGCTTGATAGGGTGATGGCTGAGCTGCTGAAGAAGGAAAAGTTGACAGATGATCAGCTGAAGGACATTAGAGGAGATATATCTGGCATGAGCCAGAAAGTTGAATCACATACCAGAATGATCGAGCAGATTGAGTAGTAGCTAGGTTAGATGTCTGTATCCCTAAACCAGAGGCAGAAGGGCACACTTCCTAGAAATACCATACACAATCCAAATAATGACAGCCATTGCATGGATGGATGATGACCAGGAGTGAAAAAACTACAGTTGATCCGCCCATGCTAGTTGTAATTAAGATGTGAAAACAAAGTGAGGTCAAGGTAGATGATGAGGATGAGGCTGCAGAGCAGATGATTAAAGGTGATGATGAGTTGACCAAGACTCCAGTTGATGCAAAGGAGTCTGAGGCAAAAATAGGGAAGATAAAAGAGGCACCACAGGTTTTCAGAACCCATCCCTTGACCACCTCCACCATTCCCTCTAAGGATGAAGAAGAAGGTGGATGATGGGAAGTTACAGAGGTTTTTGTCCATGATAAAGAAGTTGTCTTTAAACATCCCATTGGTTGAGGCATTGGAATAGATGCCTGGGTATGAAAAGTTTATGAAGGACCTGGTAACCAGGAAGTGATTTATGAGCTATGTGCCTATTAAAAATGTGCATCATTGTAGTGCCATATCCTCATGGGTTTTTGCTTAGAAAAAGGAAGACCCAGGTGACTTCACCACCCCATGCACGATTGGAGACTTTGAGTATGCAAGGGAATTGTGTGATTTGGGAGCTAGCATCAATCTAATGCCGCTAGTTCTGTTCAATCAATTGGGTTTGGGAGCTCCTACACCAAAGACAATGCGGCTATTGATGGCAGATCACATAGTGAAGAAGCTTGTGGGCATACTCCATGACGTCTGAGTGAAAGTGGACACCACATAGTGAAGAAGCCTGTGGGAATACTCCATGACATCCGAGTGAAAGTGGACAAGTTCATATTCCCAACTAACTTTGTGACGTACAAGTGAAACTGGAAAAGTTCATCTTCCCAATTAACTTCGTGATCTTGGATTTCAAGGTAGATTTGAGGTCCCTATCATCTTGGGGCGACCATTCTTTGCCACTGGGAGAGCTTTAGTGGACGTTGAAGCAAGCCTGCTGAAGTTTAGGCTGAACAAAGAAGAGGTCACCTTCAATGTCTATAGGTCAATGAAGCAGCCAAATGAGTTTTGTGTAGTCTTATCAATTGATATGGATTCTGAATTTCTTGATAAATTCTGATGATAAATCAGACGCTTCTTGGGAGGCAACCCAAGTATCTTGACTAATGTGTGTTTAGTGTGTAGGTGAAACAAAAACTGATGGGAAAAAAATCAGTGCAGTTTGGACTACGAGCCTCAGTACGAATTGTAGCATGATGGTACGACTCGTATTCCTATCCGTAGTGAGAAGTAGAGACTTGACAAGGTGAAAAAATTTGTTCTACAATTGGTCATTACGAACCGTACCTACAAGGTACAAATTGTAGTACCCACCGTAGTGATGAACTCTTCTAAGTGTCGAAGTGCAGAAATTCTGACCTACTAGTCATGGGACGGGTCATGGTATCTTGGTACAAGCCATACCATGCACTAGTAGGTCCCTAGGTAAGTCTTCTGAGTCTCTAGGTACGAGTTCAAGGGATGAGTCATAGGTATGACCTACGACTTATGGTACGACTTGTGATGGACGAATTAAATAAAAGACTCGATCTCACTTGACTCGACCGGGTTTTTATATCCACCCAAAACCTATTTAAAAGGAAAATTTTGGTCTGTAGTTTCTCACACAACCCACGATCAACTCCCCTCTCTCTCCACTCATTCGTAACTCATGCCCCATTCCATTTGAGCATAAGATTTTTCTTGGCTATTGTTTATCATCGTTTTGTTATCGATGTATTTTATACACATCTTGTGGTATGTTGAGTTGTCGAACTTAATGGTTTTTTCCTGTGTTTTATATTTTGTCACTGTGTGTGCTCGTATCAAAAGTGGCACCAAGTGTCAGTCACGCCTTCTTGGGTTGAGTGTGACAAACTTGATATCAAAGTAGTTCATTTTAGGGAGTCTATGAGTCGTGTCTAGTAGAGTATTATTTATGTGTGCGTTGCGCAATGTACTTATATATAGGAGGATACAGGGCATTTGGGATGGTTACCCTTCTTTCTAAATCAAATTGTGCATTGATTCTGAAGTTATAGGAGTCGGGTCTAGACTTATGCTTGTTGAATTGTGCAGGTAATGCCTATAACTCGTAAAATAATGGTTGGGCAACGCCTAGATGTTTTTTAGGTGTGGGTACTAGCAGGGTACACCCTATAGAGGCAGACCCATATGAGGCTCAATATGAGGCCGTCACTCTATCACCAGAATTGATATCCCTAGCTAGAGATATTCCAACAGCTGAGCATGCCTTGAGAGCTGCAGCACCTCCCCTAGTTGCGACAGATCAAGAGTTGAGGGTTGCGGTACAGTTGCTAGCCAAAGTAGTGGTGGGACAACTACAGGTTGGGGAATAGCCAGGTGCAGGGTTTGGAGAGCGAGCAGGGATTTCTAGGTCTCGATAGTTCATATCTTTAAATCCTCCAGAGTTTTCTGGGACACAGGTAAATGAGGACCCCCAGGACTCTGTGGATTAGTTGTATCGCATCTTCTGAGTCATGCATGCTACTTCCATTGAGGCTGCAGAGTTGTTGGCGTTTAGTTTGTGTGAGGTGGCAGTATTATGGTATCAAGGTTGGGAGCGCTCGAGGGGTCGGGATGCACCTCCTATCAAGTGGACTAATTTTGCTGATGCATTTCTGGATTAGTATCTGCCTTTGGAGGTTCGAGATAATAGGGAAAAATGGGTTTTACGCATAGAGTAGGGACATATGAGCGTGTGAAAGCATGGACTTCGGTTTGATTCACTAGCCCGATATGCTCCTTCCTTTGTTAGCACTATGCGAGTTAGGGTATATCAGTATATAAATGGGTTGCTTCCAGAATATGTGCAGTATTGTAGGGTCGCCGATATGCAGGTGGCTGTGAGTATAGTACGTATACAAGCATTAGCGCAGCTTTTGGAGGATGAAAATTTAAGGCGGCTAAAGCGGGAGCGGTGTAATACCCCAAAAGTTCCTAAGACTAGACTCAAAAATTTGAAATGAGAACAACAAAAAAAATCTGAGATTATAACTCAGAACTACTCGTGGTACTAGTCGTGGGAAGGGGGAACGGATCGTAGGAGGAGTCGTGAAGAAGACTTGGAGTCTAGGGTCCAGACCATGAGTCACACCATGAGTCGTGGTACGTGGGTACGACTCGTGGGGAGGATATGGAGACGGCTGATTTTGGAAGACACAAGTTGTGGTACGACTCATTGTGAGAGATGACGAGTTGTGAGAAGGGTCATAAGTTGGGGAAAATTCTGTGCAAGGAGGAGAAGTCACGAGTGATGTTACGACCCATGGTAGGAAACCACGAGTCATGGGTTGTAACCGTAGGTGGGATGAGGTAGTGTTGGTGACGGATGGTTCCAACAACTCATGGAATGATGGCACGAGTCATTTTGTGACCCATGGGAAAACTTCAGGTAAGATTGGAGAGCAAGACAGTGGTGACGATGGATCTCACCATGAGTCGTGAGATGAGTCGTGACTTCTGGGCATGACTCGTGAGATGAGTCGTGACTTCTGGCAGTTGTATATTTCTTGCAAAGTTAGTAAGGGTAAATCCGTAATTCCTAAGGCTCTAAGGTCCTAAACTACGTCATTTTAAGCATGGAAAAGAGTGTATTAAGGGTATTATTCACCCTAGATCACCCATTACTCTCCTAACACTCTAAATTGAAAATCAAATCTCTCAAGCTTTCCCTAGGGTTCTTCCTCAAGATTTCTCAAGGATCAAGTGGGGTTTGATTTGCACGTGGGATTTGATCAAATCAGGTATGTGGGTCGATTCAATGGGGTTTTCCTCTCAATCCCATGTCCTTTCTTAATCAAAGTATGCTCATCCCATTTTCCCAAAGTCTAAATTTCGAAAGTTATGAAGTCTATGATTGGGTTTTGAAATTCATCCGTGATTTCTTTATGGGTAAAGTTGATTTGTTGTAAAAGCATGATATCCATGATAGGGTTTATTATTTCTTCAAGTATCTTTTGGAATTATAATGTCTCATGATTTAAGCATGATTATGAAATTCTAGGGTTTAGTTTCCCTTAATGAATTCCTTTACTCCTCTTATGAATTTTAATCTCTCAAGTCCTAATTTATGATTTCTATTTAATAATGCATGATTTCTCACAAGTACACTATGAAACTATGATTTTGAATTATGAGGATTATTATCAAGTACGTATGATGATTTTCATGTTCTCGCACGATTATGATTATGGACGAGTCACGGGCCTTATTTCATGGCTAGTTCATGTATTTCAAGCATGCTCATGACTATCATGATTTAAACTAGTTCATGAATCTCATGTATGCTTTTTCCTACTATATTATGAGCACTATATATGTTTTGAGAGTAGTATTTAACACCGAGTAGACCCTGGGTCCAAGCCTACCCCATGTCTCAGAACTATGTGCCAACGTAGCCATGATGGGATTTCCCTTGAGATTGTTCCTTTTTTTCCCGAGTGGGCCTTTCATGAGTGATATCACACCTTTTTTCATGGTTCTACCCTTGGCAAGGTATGAACACCCTCCCGACAAGGGGTTTACAGGTTGGGCTCCATGTGTGCTCATTTAGGGTATGTTAGTTATAAGAATCTCCCATTGTTCCTCTCGATTTATGCATTATCATGTTTATGTTACTTTAGCTCAACCTATGTTTTTATAAGGTATCTATTATGACTAGATTATGAATGGTTTGAAAACCTTGAGCCTTCATGCTTATATTATGATATTTACTTCATGTTCATGCTGTCCTACTCTTACAAACTCTTATGTATTTTAAATATCCATTTTTACTTACCTTTCCTACTCAGTACATTTCAAGTACTAACTGAATACTCTATGATGTATCATTGATGATACAGGTCTGAGGGATCAACCTCAGTTGCATTATTAGTCTTGTTTTCCTCTCAGACCTGTTTTAGCCAGTGTTGGTGAGTCCTCATCCTTCGAGGGCATTCAGTTATCTATTTATATGTTATTTTAGTTTCAGACTTTTGTCGAGCTAGTTGGGGATGCTGTCCAATCAGCTCATCAGTTATATTAGAGGCTTTCCAGACTATGTATAAAAATCAGTGTAGAATGGAGCTGATTACTTGTTATACTTGTGGTATTAAGGGTCACAAGTTTATGGATTGCCCCCAAAGAGAGCAGGGTGGTGTGGCACGATCGACAGGGTCCATTGTAGGATCATTTGCACCAGCAGGGCCAGCTGAGCCAAGAATATAGTTGGATCGAGCACATGGTCATTTCTTTGTGTTGGGGAGTCAGTAGGTCATAGAGCCTTCGGTAGGTGGCACTTCAGGTACATGTATAATTTTAGTTGTTTAAGTCGAGTGTGAGTCAACTATACCCTGGTATGTCCATTGCATTTTGTGTCTTTGATGTCATTTGTGTTATATCCTCAATTTTGTAGGATAGTGGGTTAGTTTTGTTGTATTGAGTTCTAAGCGTGAATCGTGCGTGTTATTCAACATTCAGGGATGAATGTTTCTAAGTGGGGAGAAAATGTTACACCCATCTAATTTGAGAAATAAATTGATACTTTTGACGTAGGACTAAGAGTACTTAATAGGTTAAGAAGGAAGGGTTATGAGGTATTTGAGTCACTCTATGATCATATTTAATATTGGACGTCGATCAAGTTGTAGAACCGAATAAGGTAAAGTTATCACAAATTTCTTTCTTGAAATTTTCTGAAATTTGGGTCAAATGTCTCAAAGCGTTTCTCCCGATCTATATGGAGTTAGGGAGCCTACGAACTACCAAATTAAATTTCAATGAGTCTAGTTTCCAACGCATTAAACCATTCATCAATATGGCTTCAAAGTAGATAGGTATTTGCATTTTTGCAAGGCAGCGCAAGCAGGCACATAAAAAATGGCTAAGGCGGTGGACGACTATATAAGTCTATTTGGTCAGTTATTTCACATCCAATTGTCATTTCTGGAAATTTTAATGAATGAAAAATTATCTCAAGGACTTTACATGGTGTTCTAAGGGCTTGGAGGCTAGGAAGCTTAAGCTAAGTGAGTTTTGGTGTCGAGAAGCTAGAATCCGCAGTAGAACTCGTGTAGCAATGTTGTTTTTGTTCTTCTTGTGGTTTTTTCCAGCTGCTTGCTCTGTAAGCTTTATGCTATGTTTATTCTTAGTGTTCTAAGTTGGTTTTGATGTTGTTGGTGATGGTAGTTTGTCACCTTAGCTTTCTACCATTGAAATCTTAAGACTAGCTGGTAAATGTTGTTTCGTGTTGTTTGTCATGTCAGTTTCTTGTAGAGGCTTGTTGCTGGTTGTTTAAGATTATTTTAGGAGTATCTTGGTGATCTTACGGAGTGAATTTTTGGTTGTCTTGCGTTCGTTGGATTCTAAGGTATGGTTAGGCCATTTCTTCCCTTTTTTCGGCATGATTTCCATAAGGTTTGAGCTAGTATTGTTGTTGTGTATATGAGCTGCATTGTGGTGTATTAAAAATGTATTGACATACTCTTGATTAATGGTTATGTATGATATATGTATGTATGTTTTCTTAAGGTTGGGTTAGACTCGTGTATCATTTGGCACGTCATCGAGTTGAATAACCCTTAGAAACAGTTAGTGTCATGTGTCGACCAACATCGGTTGTAAGTCGGTTGGGAGCTGCCTATGACCTTTATCTGTGAATTTTAATTGTTAATTTTGTGATTGTGTGATGGTGCGTGTGTGTGTCGAGGCTATTGGGATTCATGGATACCCAACGCTGATAGTAGGTCCAGTCGCGGGTTGAGTCCAAAGGGTAGAACAATTGGATTATAGTCGAGTTAAGTTTGCCTCCCATAGGGCCGTTCTGAGACATGAAAGACCTATGGGGAGGTACATGCCTCCATAGCACCATATATGTCTATTCTGAGCCTTCTTTGTATCTCGATTGGTTCTTCCAGATGGAATAAGCTCTGCTAACTGTGTGCAACCGAAAGAGGGTCCGACGGTGCTTGATCGTTGATATTGTTTGATGTGATTATCCTTGCATTATTGATTGATACTATGTGATGGTTTGAGGTCGACCATATGCCCCAGGTAAGTGGGTTTTCAGGTGGGTTTCTGAGTTTATAGTTCTATCTCCTGTTAGCTATTTATCGACTCTGAACTCTTGTCTTATTGTCGCCTTTCATACTCGATACATTGTGTACTGACGCCCTAGTCGGGGCACCGTATTGTAACACCCCAAAATTCCCTAAGATCATACTCGAAGGTTGAATTAGAGAAAATAGAAAATATGCACTAGGTCACAGAACGACTCGTTAGGTGACTCATTAAGTCACTTGACGTATCATTGAGTGACTCATTAAGTGGTGCCAAGTTGGAAAGATGTTACTTCTCATAAGTTGTGACGGACGGGAAGACGAGTTATTAAGTGTCTCCACGACTCATTTAGTCAACCATTAAGTGTGCAATGATGGAGAAAATATTCCAGTGTACTCCACGAATTAATACTATAGTGACATTTAATGACCAACTGAAATACTGGAAACTGATATACTGAAGTATAAATGATATGGTCAATAGTGACCCCGCTGATGGTCATAAACATGTCCTGGATCTGAGATATTGATCTGAGCTAAACTGAAACTGTACTAACTAGTGAGAGAGTTTATAACCGACATATAACCACGTGAGCTAAACATGGAGTTCGATGTATACGCCCCATCAATAGGACCCAATATACCTTGCCAGGGTATAAAGGCATGAACTAGGTGATAAAAAATCTGGGGCCATTGGGCCAATAAAATAACCTACGGTGGCAACATAATTCTGGGAACCTGGGTGGGCTGGAACCCCGATATGCTCGGCGCTAAGTCCTACTCCCATTGGATAGTCCTAATATGACTACTAAGCTGATAGCTTGAAGCTAGGGCCCAAGACTAATTCAGGGATACTTATCTGGAGTACCCTGAGAGTCTTATCAGACCGAATACTGTAACTGTCGTTCTAAGACTGGTCAGAGCTGCTTATCTGGAAGCGTCGTAACCGTCTAAAGAACAAACTGATAACTGATAATTGATTCTGATAACTGATATCTAGGAGGAATTACTGACACCTCAAGAAAAGACTATAGTCAAACTGATCAGCTGACATTACTGAAATATACTAGAAATATCAATATCATGACTGAAACTGAGCTAGGATGCAACTGACCGAGAATTAAACTGATAATAATACCAGGGAATTTCCAACACTGATAGAGTCAAGCAACATCAGTATCTACTAAACTATACAAGAACCTAATCATTGCATTCATGGTGTTAGGGCTAAAACCCTTCTTACAGGAAATAGTATCAACATGATCATTCAATAGTGAAAGTATAGCAACAATTACCGTGAACAATATTCTACATGAAATAGATGGAATCTAATAGATGAATTACTCACATTCAAAAACTTAGAGCTTAGAATTGATAAGAAAAGTTGGATGGATTTTAGGGAAAAAAGGAAGGACAATTCCCTTGCTAAATTACCACATACTTGGTGATAAATTACCAGAGAAAACTCTTGAGAATCTAAGAAGAAGAGTCGAAACCCTTTCCCTGCTCTGTGCTTCCTGACTGTTTCTACGTTCTGACTTTCGAGAGAATGAGAGGAATGAAGAGGGAACATCATTCTACCCGTTTAATTCTCCCCTAAATGAGTATAAATGACAAGGTTTAGAGATTAAAAAGCTAGGAAGTTACTAAAATAACCTTGGGAGAAAATTTGGAAAACCGCCCAACAGGATCTAACGGGCCTCACAACGGGTTGTTGGTCGAAACCACGGCCTGTTGGAATCAATCATTGGTCCTGGGTCAAAAAACTGAGCTCACTAGAATGGGACAAAGGGAGGATACCACGACTCGTTGGGAAAACCAACATGTTGTTGGTACCTCTCGTTGTCACTGGTAAGGGAATCTGGGCCCTAAGACAATGGGCAACACAATGACTCGTTGGTAGAACCAACGGGTCATTGCATCGACTCGTGATCAGCACTGCTAGGACTTGTGACTTGGTTACGGGTGTTAGCAAAGGCTTATTTTTAGGAACCACAAGCTGTTAGTTCCACTTATTGATTTTGAGAGATGTCAGGTAGGTTTCTGAACTTGGGATGCAACGGATAATAGGACGATTCGTTACTTCTTCCAATGAGTCGTCCTATGCCTCGTTGGTTCCCCGAGGGAAATTCTGCAGAGCTGGCAACGGCTTAGACAATGGCCCATTAGAGGTGACCACAATCCGTTGTCTGGGTCGTTCAGTGATAAAATTTTCTTGTTTCCCCTGGTTTTTTTCTTGCAAGTTTTGAGTTTGGTCTAGGAAAGTTTCGGGGTGTTACAATAACTTTCCCTTGGGATCATTCATCCTAGAATGAAGACTAGAACTGCTGGAAAACTGGAAAAAGAGCTGTAATTCCTCGACTGAGACTATGAACTGATTTATGAAGGAATGAATGACTCCAAACTAATTTAACCATGCTAATAGCGTTGATGCAACTAGGATACATATTGAAAATATGAATAGAGCTGATGAGTATGGAATTGAACAGAGTATTGAGGAGGAATTTAATACCTGATGCTGAAACTGAACTGGAAGGGAATAAATGAGGGTATTTGTCCCTCATGTCTGCTTCTTCCTTCCATGTTGCTCCCTCAACTAGCTGGTTCCTCCACAAGACTTTCACTGAAGCTACTTCCTTGTTTCTCAGCTTATGAACCTGATGGTCTAGGATCTGAACCGGGACCTCTTCGTAAGAGAGACTATCCTTCACTCCCACACTGTCTAGTGGCACAATTGAAGTTGGATCACTGATGCACTTGTTCAATAGTGACATATGGAAGACTGGGTGCACAACTACTAACTCTGAAGGTAATTCTAACTCATATGTCACACTGCCAATTCGCCTCAGAATCCTGTAGGGTCCTACATACCTCGGACTGAGTTTCCCTTTCTTTCCAAACCTCATCACCCCCTTCATAGGTGAAATTTTCAGATATACCCAATCATCCATAACAAATTCTAACTCTCTCCTCCTTACATTAGCGTAAGATTTCTGTCGGCTTTGAGCTGTTTTCAACCTTTCCCTGATAAGTTCCACTTTCTGCATAACTTCATGGACTGAGTCTAGCCCCATCAAGGTATCTTCACCAACTTCAAACCACCCTATAGGAGACCTACACCTCCTACCATATAATGCCTCAAACAGAGCCATCTGAATATTGGAGTGGTAGCTGTTGTTGTACGCAAACTCAATGAGAGGTAGGTGATTATCCCAACTGCCCTTGAAGTCGATCACACAAGCTCTCAATGTATCATCTAAGGTCTAAATAGTCTGCTCAGCTTGTCCATCTTTCTGAGGGTGAAAAGCTGTGCTGAATATGACCTGGGTACCGAGTCCTTTCGGAAATGACTTCTAGAAATGCGAGGTGAATTGGATGCCTCTATCTGAAATGATGGACAAGGGCACCCCATGTAGACTGACTAATTCCTGAATATATATATCTAGCATAATCCTCTGCTGAGTTTATAGTTTTAACTGGGAGGAAATGTGTTAACTTGGTCATCTGATCTACTATAACCTAAATTGAGTCATGCTGCCGACGAGTACGAGGTAGACCTTTAATAAAGTCCATGTTGATATCCTAAGTCATACCTACAGGTCTCTGGTGTTCCACCTTAACCTACTGGCAGTTCGAGTACTTAGCCACAAATTCTGCAATGTCTCTTTTCATGCCGTTCCACCAGTAGATACCCCGTAGATCATGGTACATCTTAGTGGAACCTAGGTGGATAGAATATCTAGAACTATGTGCTTCTGCCAGTATCTGTTATCTCAAGTCACCAACATCCGGTAGACATAGTCTGCCCTGGTAATGAAGCACACCATCTCCCCCTTTGGAGAAAGACTCCACTTTTTTTTATGAGAATTGCTTCTTTTAGCTTAAGCAGTATGGGATCTTCATCCTGCTTTGACTTAACTTCAACAACTAACGAAGATTCTAACTCACTCTGAAGTACTACTCCGCCCTTAGCTGAGTCAATCAACTGAACTCCTAACCGAGATAACCTGTGAATATCTTTTGCTAACTCCTTTCTGCCCTCTTCTACATGAGCAACGTTCCCCATAGACATCCTTCTTAGGGCATCATCAAACCACATTGGCCTTGCCCGGGTGGTATAGCACACTCATGTCGTAATCCTTCAATAGTTCCTACCACCTTCTCTAATAAAGATTCAAGTCTTTATGATTGAACACATGCTGAAGGCTCTTGTGGTCAGTGAAAACATCCACATGAACCCAATAAAGATAATGCCTCTATATCATCAAAGCAAACACCACCGCTGCCAATTCAAGGTTATGAGTCGTGTAGTTCTTTTCATGAACCTTGAGTAGTCTGGAGGCGTAAGCTATCACCTTACCCCGCTGCATTAGAACGCAACTGAGTACAACTCTTGAAGCATCAGGATATACTACAAACTCATCTGTTCCTTCGGTAAGGTTAAAACTAGAGCAGTAGTGAGTTGAGTCTTCAACTCCTGGAAACTCTTCTCACACGCATTTGACCCCTAAAACTTCACCTTTTTCTGAGTTAGCTTAGTCAAAGGAGACATAATAGAGGAAAATCCTTCTACAAATCGTCAGATATACCGACTAGACCCAGGAAACTATTGATATCTGTTGGGGAAGTAGGTCTTGGCCAGTCTTTCACCGCTGCTATCTTTTGAGGATCTACCTAAATACCCTCACTTGAGACCACATGACTAAGGAAAGTTACAGACTTCAACCAGAATTCAAATTTACTGAATTTAGCAAAAACCTGGCAGTCTCTGAGCATTTGTAGTACTATCCTTAGATGATTAGCATGTTCTTCCTCGTTTATGGAGTATATCAGAATGTCATCAATGAATACAATGACGAATATGTCTAGATATTGCTTGAAAACCCTCTTCATCAGGTCCATGAAAGCTGCAGGGCATTAGTTAGGACATAACCACGAATTTATAGTGACCGTACCAAGTTCTGAAGGCTATTTTCGGTATGTCACATTCTCTGACTCTAAGATGATGATACCTCGACCTGAGATCCACTTTGGAAAAATAACTGGCTCCTTGAAGCTGATTGAACAAGTCATCAATCCTGGGTAAGGGATACCTGTTCTTAACTGTAACTTTGTTTAGTTGATGGAAGTCGATATATATTCTGAGAGTATCGTCTTTGTTTTGCACGAACAACACTGGAGCACCCCATTGAGAGATGCTGGGCCCGATGAAACCCTTATCAAGAAGGTCCTTTAGTTGTTCCTTCAACTTCTTAAGCTCAGCTAGACCCATTTTGTAAGGTGGAATGGAGATGGGCTGAGTGTTTAGAAGAAGGTCTATGTCAAAGTCTATTTCCCACTCGGGAAGATCTTCAAGAAACACATCAGGGAACTCACTGACAACTAGAACTGACTGGATAGTTGGGTTCTTAGAGCTAGAATCTTTGACCCGAACTAGGTGATAAATGCACCCTTTAGTAATGAGCTTCCTTTCCTTAATGTAGGAAATAAATCGACCCTAAGGTGCGGAACTACTACCCATCCACTCTAGAACTGGATCATTTGGAAACTAAAATACGACGACTCTAGTTCTGCAGGACTGAGGCATAACCAGAGCGTAGCCAATCCATGCCAAGAATGAGATCCAAATGACCATGTCTAAATTTACTAGATCATCTGGAATGACTTTATTCAAT
>JACEIK010000707.1:370334-382084 GCA_018107945.1 Datura stramonium
ATCACACTAGACATAGATAGTTATAGGAATGGGTCCAGTCCCTGTGGGTTCGACATTCCGCTTCTCAAAAAGAGCCACTATATTACTTGCATGACCTGTACGCTTGCGGTATGCGGATTCACGTCATTAGTTCTCTACAACCTTGGATCCATGAAAGGCTGGAGGGTTCATTTGGGTGAAGTCCCAAACCCTAGCAGCTGCTGCGGACCCGTTTGTGTTTATCGGAACCACTTGCTAGTTCACTTGGTTAGTCACTCTCTGAGCCAGCAGCTGGATTGCCACTCTAAATTCTGCCGAGGACACTTGATTGTCCTGAAGGGCTGCTAAAGCTGGTGGAGGAGGTCGGTTAGTGTTGCCAACCCTTCTTCCGTTTCCTCATCTTGGAGGCATAGTTTCACTGAAATGAAATAGAGCACAAGTTAGGAGAATGTTTCTGGAATTGAACTTCAACGCACGATAAGAAGTATGAACAAAAGGGAGTTTTTCTAATAACGTCTCGTAGCCTCCCCGTCATAAGTGTGGTGCGCTTCATACCGATGAAAAGGACTTTACTTGATGTAGATTTAAGACATTTTTGGATACTCTACACCTAGAACTCTGATACAAAGTTTTTGATGACCCGAGTCTATACCCTGGACGAGACACGGTACTTGGAGTCACAAGTAACCCCAAGACACCCCGTGGTCTATCATAACACTGGTAAGCTGAGTAAACATAAATGGAAGCTTTAAATAAATAAAGATCATTTAAGAAAACTAAATTGAAAGAAGTCCATACATCTAAAAACAATACTGAATATATGAGTCTATGTATGAAAGCCAACTACTAATGATGAGTTGCTGGGACAAGCCCCCAGCTAACTTTAGAGTCTAACTGAAAATAAATATCGTCCTTGAAAGATGAGGACTCACCAAATGCTGCTGCTAGTATTGTCTGAGGGAATCTACTGACAATGCTGGGGATGAGAACCTGCACCTATATCATGATATGATACATCATAGAAGATATGCGTCAGTATTTGGAAGGTACTGACTAAGTGAGAGATATAATAAAAATGAAAGAACAAGTAACTAAACTATAGTGACATGTAATGACCAACTGAAATACAGGAAACTAATACACTGAAGTATAACTGATAGGGTCAATAGTGACCTTGGTTGATGGTCATAGACATGTCTTAGATCTGAGATACTGATCTGAGCTAAACTAAACTGAATTGAACTAAGCTAAAATGAAACTGTACTGACTAGTGGGAGAGTCTATAACTGACATATAACCACGTAAGCTAAACATGAAGTTCAATGTATACGCCCTATCAATATGACCCAATATATCTTTCCAGGATATAAAGGCATGAACTGGGTGATCACAAATCTGGGGCCATTGGGAAGATGAAATAACCTATGGTGGCAACTTAGTTTTGGGAACCTAGGTGCGCTGGAACCTCGGTCCGCCTCTTAGTGCAAAGTCCTACTCCCACTGTATAGTCCTAATATGACTACTAAGTTGATAGCTCGAAGCTGGGGGCCAAGACTAAGTCAGGATACTTATCTGGAGTACCCTGAGAGTCTTATCAGATCGAACACTGTAACTGGCGTTCTAAGACTGGTCAGAGCTGCTTATCTGGAAGAGTCATAACCATCTAAATAACAAACTGATAACTGATAACTGATTTTGATAACTAATATATGGGAGGCATTACTGACACCTCAAGAAAAGACTACAGTCGAACTGATCAGCTGACATTATTGAAATATACTGGAAATATCAACATCATGACTGAAAGTGAGCTAGCATGGAACTGACTGGGAATTTAACTGATAATAATAACATGGGATTTCCAACACTGATAGAGTCAAGCAACATCAATATCTACTCAACTATGCAACACCCTATTTACTTCATCCATGGAGTTAGGGCTAAAACCCTTCTTACAGGAAATAGTATCAACATGATCATTAGATAGTGGAAATACAGCAACAATTAACATGAACAATATTCTATATGAAATAGATGGAATCTGACTGATTAATTACTCACATTCAAAAACTTAGAGCTTAGAACTAATAAGAAAAGCTATATTGATTTTGGGGCGCAATGGAAGGACAATTCCCTTGCTATATTCCCACATACCTGGTGATAAATTACCGGAGAAAACTCTTGAGAATCTGAGAAGAAGAGTCAACACCCTTGCCCTGCTCTATGCCTCATGACTGTTTCTACATTCTGACTTTCGAGAGAATGAGAGGAATGAAGAGGGAACATCATTCTACCCCTTTAATTCTCCCCTAAATGAGTCCTAAATGACAAGTTTTAGAGATTAAAAAGCTCGAAAGTTACTAAAATAACCCTGGGAGAAAATCTAGAAAACCACCTGATAGGATCTAACGGGCCTCACAATGGGTCGTTGGTCGAAACACAGCCCGTTGAAACCAATTATTGGTCTCACAACTCATTAGTAGAACCAACGGGTTGTTGCATCGAATTGTGGTCAGCACTGCTAAGACCTGGGACTTGGTTACGGGTGTTAGCAACGGCTCATTGGTAGGAACCACGAGCCGTTAGTTCCACTCGTTGATTTTGAGAGATGCCAGGTAGGTTTCTGAACTTGGGATGCAACGGACAATAGGATGGCTCGTTACTTCTTCCAATAAGTCGTCCTATGCCTCGTTGGTTCCCAAAGTGAAATTCTGTAGAGCTGACAATAGCTCAGACAACGGCCCGTTAGAGGTGACCACTATGTCTAGGTCGTTCTGTGATAAAATTTTTTGGTTTCCCATGATTTTTTTCTTGCAAGGTCATAGTTTGGTATAGGAAAGTTTTGGGGTGTTACAGTACGACTCGTGGTGAGAGTCATGATGGTTGGCAGTCCCTATTTTCTAGATTTTTCATTAAGGGTATTTTCATAATTTCTAATCTTCTAAGTCCTAAACTATGTTGTTTTAAGCTCTATTAGGAAGATTTTAAGAGGGTTTAGCTTATCCTAATTCATTCAACGCTCATGCATGCAAGAGTAGAGGTTTCTCTTTGAAGATCAAACTTGAAACCCTCCAATTCTCTTGGGCTTTCAAGGAAAAGTGTGGAATCAGATTTTCCAGGTATGTAGGGCTATGAATGAGAGTTCCTTTCACTCTCATGATGAAAATTCTCTTTAATTCCATGCCTTTAAGTTCTAGATCAAGTTCATGATCTTATGGGTCTTATTCCTAATTTTATGAAATTCTCTATAATTTATCTATGGGTCAATTCCCTTCATGTTTCAAATCATATTTTAAGATCTATGGGCAGATTTCATACCTATTTTGATTCTTAATTCGTAGTTTCAAATACTAACCAATTTATGCCAAATTATGCAGGTTTCATGAAAAGTCAAGTTTATGATTCTATTATGATTTTGATCTTCCTAAGCCCAAATTATAATTTATGATTTATGATATGATTTTCTTTAAGTACACTTCATGTATATATGGATTTCAAGTATAGTGATTTTCTCAAGCGAGTATGTTCTTTATGATTTAAGAGTTTATGATTATGGTCGACCCACGGGCCCTATTTCATGGCTAATCATGTATTTCAAGTATGATAATATGTTATGATTTATCTATCCATGAACTACATGAATGACTTCACGATTACTATATGAGCCTCCATGTGCATGTTTTTGGGAGTCGTGTCTAGCACTGAGTAGGCCTGACATTCAGGTAAATCCCTTGGTCTCAAAACTACTTGCCAACATAAGTTTATGCTTATGGACTCTAGAAAGGTCCCTGTTAGAGATATCACGCCATGTACGTCCTTGGCCCAGCAAGCTTGAGACGGCTCTGTCACTTGAGCGAGATAGTTGGGGTATCATGTAACCTCTATCATGATGGTGTTGGTTAAGATGAGTCCTCCCGTTGTTCCTCATGATTTATGCATTGTCGTGTTTACGGTACTTTGGTTCAAGTTATGTTTTTACAAGATTTCTCTTATGATTATGATTATGACTAATTTATGAATAATTCTAAGAATCTTGAGCCTCATGTTTATGTTATGACTATCATTGCATGTTTTTTATTATCCTACTCTTATGAAATGTTATGTATTTTGATTAGTCCGTTTATTTACATTGCATACTGAGTACATTCCAAGTACTAATTGCATACTCTATGTTGTATCATTTCATGTTATAGGCTCTGACGTTCAGGGTTAATCTCTCCGCTAGCCGGTCATTAGAGTTTAGTTCAGCCAACTATTGGTGATTCCTCATCCTTCGAGGACCTTCAGTTAGTTTTATTGTTGCTAATTTCAGTTTCAAATTGTTAGTGAGCTAGTTGGGGTCTTGTCCCATCATCTTGTCAATATGTAGAGGCTTTTCAGACATAGTATTGTATTTAGTTTCGGATTCAGTGTTATGTATTTTCCGTTGTTCAAATGCTTGATATGCAGACTTCTGTTATTTTAGAATTCAGTTTCTTTCCTCCTTGATTATATTGAGTTAGTTATCATGTTCATGCCATGGGTCGACTTGGAGCCATTTATGGTTTTAGGTTTTGTGTCTTGATCCGGGCCTATGTTTGGGTCGTGATATTTATAGTATAATTGATCTATTTATTAGTTTATGAGCTTTTACTAATGATTTCAAACATGTTAAGCTGTATGATTTTACTTTCAAAACCTTGGGTCATTATGCTTTAGTTTGTGATTAATAACTAATATTTATGACTATCTCACTATAATGATTTTAGCATGTTGTCCCTACTCTCATGTTTTACTTATCCTACATACTCAGTACATTCAAATTACTGACCACATACTTTTATTCTATATCATTTCAGGATATAGGTTCGCATGATCAGTCTCAATCGCTGCTAGATTCTATGTGGCTCTAGTTTCAGCAGTTTCGATGAGTCCTCATCATCTGAGGATGTCAGTTTTGATGCATGTTCTTCTTTTTATGTCTTTTAGTTTTTAGACTGTAGTAGAGCTAGTTGGGGGTGCTGTGCCATCAGCTCGTTGTATGAGTAGAGGTTTTCATACTTAAGTTTAGATGTTTCAACGGTTTTGACTTATTGTCCCTTTCCATACGATTTATGATATCATAGACTTTTGTTCATGCCTTATGTTATGCTTTATGAATATGACTCTTAGTTTATTCTATAAAGGAAGTTATGCATGTGCCATGGGTTAGTGATGTTGGGCATATTTCTATGCCCATTTGCCATGTTTTTGCCCATATTTTACCTTGTTTTGAGTTTATAATCCTTAGAAAATGCATAAATTCATGTGTTTGTGTGTTTTGTAAGCTAACAAATGATTTGAAATGTTTTGATCAGAAAACCAAGGGAAAAGAACCCAATTTAGCCCATGGTGTGAAGATTTGAGAGTATGAGAAGAAGGACCTAGGGCTATTGCTGGCGTTGGGTGCCAGGTCCCAAACTTTAGAAGATTGTGCACCAAAGCAGGGGCTATGGATGGCGCCAGGCACCGGGTCCCAAACTTCAAAAGGTGTTTCATTCAACACCTTGGTGAGATGAGAGGAGCCCAAGAAACATTTTAGACTTAGAGAATTTCCCAAAAATTCTGGTGCTATGGATGGGGTTGGGACCCAGAGAGGTTCTAAAGCCAAAGAATTTTACTAACACTCAGGGGCTATGAGTGGCGCGGGGCGCTCAGATGATCTAGAAGTGTTGAAATTTGACTAACTCCTTGGTGCTATGGATGGGGCTGGGCAATTGGAGCTAAACTTTAGAGATAACTTGAGCCTCTCTTGGGGCTATGAGGGGGCAGCATGCCAGACCCATTTCAGGATGAAAATTTGCTGATTTTAAAGCCAACTTGAGGGCAAAAGTGTCATTTGAAGGCTCAACTATAAATATAGCCTCTAGGACATCTGTTAGGAATTTTTGGATCACTTTTACATTACGTATCTCATTTGTTGAGGGTGTAACACAGCTTGGAAGGAGAGATAAGTTTCTACTTAGATTTCTTCTCTTCTTTATCGTTTTGTTCTAAATGATGATGATTAAGTCTTTGTTTTTCCACTTGTCTATGAGTGCCTAAACTCATACTCTAGGGTTTTGGCCATGGTAGATGGTTGATGTTTGAAAGACTGATTTATACTAGTTTCGATTCTTCTTTAATGGTTGTTTATATTTACTTATTATAATTTCTTATTTACTAGACTGATCACCTTATAAGCTAATCTGTTGGCTTTCGATTGAACTTAGGAAAGGGAACCGAAAGGGTTAGAGGTAAATATAAAATAGGAATTCAAAGACCCTTGAACCCATTGGTGAGAGGATAGAAGTTGTTGTTGAGGATAGAGATATACCTTTCTACCTTGTTTAGTTGAAATACAAGTAGGCATAACCGCCGTTTCATGTTTCTCCTGTGACCATAGGGATATAGGCATTAGGGCTCATGAGATAGTTCTTGGATGCTCGGGAGAGTGGCAAGGAATGGGATAGTAACTTGAAACNTGGCACTTTCATACGCATGCCAACGAAACTCATCAAGTTCACTGTGTAGGGGCTCATGAGATAGTTCTTGGATGCTCGGGAGAGTGGCAAGGAATGGGATAGTAACTTGAAACTAGCAACTATAGGAAGAATCATTATAACGTAATCACATATTGAAAACTCAGTAGCAACGAGTCAAGGTACAGCTCGTGGGATCATGTAATGAGTCGTTGCTAGTAGTCGTGGGAAGCTACTTGTGTGTCAGGCTTGGAAGGTACGACTCTTGGTACGACTCTTTGTGGCGAACAATGGATCATGGTAGGGAGTCATTGGTTGGATCAGGAGTGTTAGGGTTGAAACATACGGGTCATGGTATGACTCGTTGTGGGGAATAACAAGTCGTGGCTTGCACTCATAAGAAGGGGCCAGAGGAATTGGAAGAAGTGGCAACGAAAGGGTCTAACGACCCATCGTTTGATGGTACTAATCATTGTATGGCTCATGGGAACTTATGAGTTGGGAAAAACTAGTGGCGACAACAAGAGCCAACCATGAGTCGTGGTATTGAGGTACGACTTGTGGTGTGAGTTGTTACTTCTGGCAGTAAGTAATTTTTTATGAAATTAGTAAGGGTACTTTCGTAATTCATAAACTCCTAAGCCCTAAACTACGTTGTTTTAAACTCTAAAAGAAGTGTATTAGGGAGTTTAACCTATTCTAATTTATTCAACTCCCATGCATGCAAATTTAGAGGTTTTCTATTGAAGTTCAAGCTTAAATCCTTCAATTTGTTTTCCAAATCTATTGGGTTTTCAAAGACACGTGTAGGTTCAGCTCATCCAAGTATGTAGGGCTATGAATGAGAGTTTCTTTCACTCTCATGCTCAAAATTCTCCTCAATTCCATGAATTAAAGGTCTAGATCAAGTTCATGATCTTATAGAGTTTTAACCCGATTTTATGAAATTCTCTATGATTTATTTATGGGTCAATTCCCTTCATGTTTCAAAGCATGTTTTAATATTTAGCGGCAAATTATTTTATACAAATTGATTATAAATTCATGATTTCAAGTTTTAGAAAATTATACCCAATTATGAAATTTTTTATGAAAAGTCAAGTTTACGATTTATGATTTCAAGTATGATGAGATATCTAGCATGAATGAAAGTTAATGGATTACCCATGTAAGAATCTATGATTTTGGCTAATGAAGTCCATTTCATGTATGGTGATTTTCTCAAGCATGTATATTCTTCATGATTTATAAATTTATGATTTTGACCGATTCACGGGTCCTTATTTCATGGCTAGTCATGTATTTCAAGTATGATCATGTATGATATAATTTAACTAGCCCATGAATTTCATGTATGATTTCATGATAATTTTATGAGCCCTTATGCATGTTGTTGAAGTAGTGTCTAGCATTGAGTAGGCCCGGCCTTCAGGTAAACTTCGAGGTCTCAAAACTACATGCCACCGTAGGTATATATTCATGGTTATCCCTATGGGGTCCCTTCTAGTGATATCATGCCATGTATCGTTCCTTTCCTTGGCAAGCTTGAGACAGTTCTACCCACTTAAGAGAGATAGTTGGGGCGTCATGTAAGCTATATCATGATGATGTCGGTTAAGACGAGTGCTCCCATTATTTCTTATATTTTATGCATGACCATGTTTATGATACTTTGGCTCAAGTTATGATTTACAAATTTTCTCTTATGATTATGATTATGACTAGTTTATGAACAGTTTTGAAAACCTTGAGCCCTCATGTTTATGTTGAGATTATCACTTCATGTTTTGAACTATTCTACCCTTATGTACTCTTATGTATTTTATTAATCTGTTTTTACTCAACTTGCATACTCAGTACATTTCAAGTACTGACAGCATACTCTATGTTGTACCGTTTCATGATACAGATTCAGATGATCAGACTCAGTTCCGACGTTAGCCCAGTTCCCACAGCTTAGTTCAGTTGCCATAGTTGGTGAGGTCCTCATCCTTTGAGGACCTTCAGTTTGATGTTGAGTTATGTTATTTCAGTTTTTAGACTTAAGCGATCTAGTTGGGGATATTGTCCCATCAACTCTTCAGACGTGTTAGAGGCTTATCAGACAATATGTAGAATTTTAACTTTGTCAGTGTTGACTTTGTTGTGATCAATATGTATTCAAACTTCCGTTGATTCATGTTTCAGTTATCAGTTTTCATTGGATATATGTTATTTAGTTATTATGTCCATGCCATGGGCTGACTTGGAGAAATTCATGGTTCTAGGTTCCGTGTCTCGATCTGGGGTCTCAGCTCGGGTTGTGACAAACTTGGTATCAGAGCATAAGGTTTTGAAGTTTCGTAGGGTGTTTGAAAGCCGAGTTGAGTAGTCTTTTTCATGGGTGTGAATCGCACCACACTTATGTGGGAGAGGCTACAAGACGTTTTAGGAAATTTACCTTCTTTCAAGATCTATGTCATGCGATGAAGTATCTCCCTATCCTTCTAAATCATGTTACACGTGTATGCAAAACCATGCCTCCATGCCGAGTAAATGGTAGAAGGAATAGAAATGGAAATGAATGGTAATGGAGATGGGCACCAACAAGCCTTACTAGAACCAACAGATCCTTTGCCCGAGTAAGTTTCTCAAGCTAAGATTAGAGCAGCTTTTCAAATGTTTGTGTAGGCTATGACTGCTCAGGTCAACCTACAGGCGGTGGTCCATGTCCCTCAGAATGGGAATGCTCGGTAGCAAGAGTTCAAGAATTTCTTAGGATGAATCCACCTGAGTTTCTGGGGTCAAAAGCGGATGAAGACCCACATGAGTGCCTTGAGGAGATACAGAAGATCACACAAATTATGGGGGTAATGGGGGAAAAGAGCGTGGATTTAGCCTCCTATCAGCTGAAAGGGGTTTCTTATATTTGGTATCACCAGTGGTATGACGGTAAAGTAGTTCCCGTGAGTTGAGATGATTTTATGATTGCCTTCTTGGACAGATTCTTTCCCAGGGAGTTGAGGGACGCAAAAGCAGCAGAGTTCGTCAACTTGAGGCAGAACCATGTTACTGTCCAAGAGTACGCCTTGGAGTTCATCCAGCTGACAAAGTATGCGTCAGAAATGGTTGCGGATCATAGAGCTCATATGAACAGGTTTGTGTACAGAGTGTCAAACTCGTTGGTCAAAGAATGTAGTACCACAATGCTGAATAGTGATCTAGACTTCTCTCGATTGGTTATATAGGCCCAACAGATAGAGGCGGATCAGATGAAGAAAAAGAAGAGAGTCTAAGAGGGCCAGGAAAGGCAATTTTGGGTTCTCCTAGTAGATGTACGATGGAAGACATCGTTCCCAAATCCACCAGAGGTCATCGGCCCCAACACCATCATCAGCCAGAGTTCCATCCAGACCTCGGGGTGATCAGAGGAGCAGGGCATCAAGTTCAAGGGGACGTAGGGACATGACAGTAGAGCGCACCTTTCCAGTCTATGGAAAATGTGGTAAGAACCACACAGGAGAGTGCCTAGTCGGATCAGATATTTGCTTCGGGTTTGAGAAATCGGGCACATGCACATGCATTGTCCTTTGGCTAGGAAAGGTGCCAGTAGAGGCCATGCCTAGACTACCAATCCAGCAGTAGCTCCAGCAACATGTCCTTTCCGACAGGGTTCTTCCACTAGTGCAGTTGGCTATTAGCACCAAAATAAATTATATGCCCTCTAATCTCATCTTGAGCAGGAAGTCTCTCCAGATGTGGTCACTGGCATGTTACGAGTATTTCATCTTAATTTATATACATTTCTAGATCCACATGATACTTTATCTTTTGTCACTCCTTATGTTGCTATTAGTTTTGGATTCATTCCTAAAATCCTATTAGAACCCTTCTCAGTCTCTACTCTAGTCGGTGAGTTATAGCTCGGTAGGTATACAGAAATTGCCCTACCACAGTCCTTTAGAAAGTCACCTCAGCCGACCTATTAGAGTTAGACATGATTGATTTTGATGTTATCTTTGGTATGAATTGGTTGCATGCATGTTATGACTCAGTGAATTATAGAACCCGTGCAGTAGAGTTCCAGTTTTCAAGTGAGCCAGTCCTAGAATGGAAGGGTAATTTAGCGATGGCTGTAGGTTGCTTTGTTTCCTATCTTAAGTATTGCATGTACCATCTAGTTAGGTTTAAGGATGCTACGTCCGAGACCTTGATTCTTCAGTCAGTACCTATAGTGTGTGAGTATCCCGAGTTGTTTCCCAATGATCTACCAGGAGTCCTTCTCGAGCGAGAGATCGACTTTGATATCGACCTTTTTCTCAATATGCATCCTATATCTATTCCTCCTTACAGAATGGCTCCAGCTGAGCTAAAGGAATTGAAATAAAAGTTGAAAGATCTTCTAGGTAAGGGTTTTATGAGGCCTAGTAAATCTCTGTGGGGTGCACCAACTCTCTTTTTTGGAGGAAGGACGACTCTCTTCGTATGTGCATTGACTATGGCCAGTTGAACAAAGTCACCATCAAGAAAGAGTATCCCCTCCCCAGATTTGATGACGTTTTTGATCAACTTCAAGGTGCTAAGCATTTCTCAAAGATAGACCTCAGATCCGGCTATCATCAGCTTAGAGTTTGGGAGAGTGACATTCCAAAGACAGTCTTCAGGAGTCGGTATGATCATTATGAGTTTATAATTATGTCTTTTGGACTAACGAATGTTCATGCAACTTTTATGGATCTAATGAAAAGAGTGTTCAAGCCATATTTGGATATGTTCGTGATTGTTTTCATAGATGATATTCTCATATACTCTCGTAGCAAGGAGGAGCATGCAACTCATTTAAGGATCATGCTACAGACTCTCAAGGATCATCAGCTGTTTGCCAAATTTAGCAAGTGTGAGTTTTGGTTGGACTCAGTAGCATTTTTAGGTCATGTGGTGTCTAGTGAGGATGTGCAGGTGGGCGTCAGTACCACTATACCGAGTATGTAAAGCAAACTGAAATAACTGAATATAAGCAACAATACTAGAAATTTTAAATAGTAGAAAGTGTCTGAAACTGTTTGCACTTAGGAATCTGAAATAAGCTTATCTGTACTGAGGGTAGGGTAGAATCATACCTGTCAACGTGGCGATCTGCTGTCTATCAGCTAACAAATAACATATATATACATATATAACATACAAGGACCTATACTAGCCCTCATAAGCCAGAAGGTGCCAACCAACACACAGTCTATATACCCCTACCCAGGTCCAAACCATCCAAAAATAAATCTCTCAACTCATCTACTAACTACGAGCACCTCTACC
>JACEIK010000708.1:3944-18431 GCA_018107945.1 Datura stramonium
ACACCCATCACTCTTCCACACTCACCCCATCCTCAACACCCATCAGTATATACAAATATTTTTAGGATAATATTTTTTAGTTTTATACCGAACACAGAGAAAATAAGTAATAAACCACTTGTTTTCCTAAAAAATATATTTTTCTTCATGCTGAACACACCTTTATTTTACATTATCTATAGACGAAGAATATAATTAATGTATTACTAAATCTACTGCAGAAATGAAAATATTTATATCCCAATCAAATCAAGTGCATGATTGGAGAAAAGTGGTTTTCAGATCCTCCCTGCAACAGTTACTTGTTGATTTTGTAAATAAAATTGTGGTTTTTCATTTTTTTTTTTCCTTTAATTGTTTGTTTTTATCTTTTTGTATGCATTGTCTGGTTGTTTTGTAATCCCAATTCATCAATTCATCATTAGATGTTTGAGATAAATTAATTTGTTAACCTTACTTTTCTTAGTTTAACTCATTATATATTCCATTCACTATCATTTTCTAATTTAATTTCAGATTGAACAATTATAATTGGCTGACACCATAAATGTCAGATATTGAAAGATGCTTGTTTTTTATTGGTGGATCCCCCCACCTGCAATCCACCATCAATTGAACGCACAAATCAACACTAATTTCTTAGTGTTATCAAAAGAACCATCACTAATTCCACGATCTTTGCTTTGTAATTTGAATAATATCAGAATCAACCAAATTTGTGTGGACAAATTTTTATGAAGAAAATGTGTAGAAAACTTCTGTAAAAACAATCATGGCCTTCTTATGAAATAAGTCTCTTTATATTAGCTACAAGTTTTTTTATGTAGCTATAAATTTTAGGGTTTAAATTTTTTTCCAAATCTGCTAGCTCTTTCTTTTTTACCAAAAATTGGATTTTATTTAATTCCAAATTATTCGAACGCAGCAAAGACCACCAATTTAATTAAGTATCTCAATCTATGGTATATGCATTTTTGTTAATTAAATGGTGTAACATGGATATAGTAATAATTCTTTCGAATTTTGAAGATACACAGAAGAAAAGTCGACATAAATAACGACTTTCAAAAGGTATTTGGCCTCTTTTTCAAAAGTTGTTTTCTAAGAAAACGGTACAATTGAATTTATGGCGAGATCAAAGACACGAAATCTGTATTAACTCAGAGATTTTTGTACAAGTTGATAAGATGACAGTTAAAACAACTAATCGTGAAAGAGATGAGAAAGTGAAAATATTCAGAGTAGAAATAATCTTTAAAGCAAAGAGTTAAAATACTATGCCTTGGTGATATATGCATAGCCTCTGAATTCTAGCTCTCGGGATGTCCGTTCTCAGTGAACTTTCACTGAGAAAAAGATAGCAAGAGAGGTTTTCTTGGAGAGTAAGCAATAAAGTATCTTGTATTTAATCTACTCTTCAAGCCCTTTACAAGTGAATAGTGCACCTATTTATAGGTATTTATAATAGTACAACGATCAATAAAATGACTCTATTTTGACCCTATAATACATGAACCAATAGAAATTATTATGCTTGTACTATGTCGTTGCAAATGCTAGGTATCAATTTCTTATTATTGACAGATTCCTTGTACGACTTTCCTACGTGTCATTGTCCTTTTCGCCCCAACTTTGAGCCAAGAGCACTGATACCAAACCCGAGGTTGGTGCCTTATCTTAACGGTCTTCCCCAACTTACTCGTGCACTAGGCCTTCTTGGCCCCGTGGTGATTTCGGGTGTAGCCTCGGCTCCGCCAGCAAGTTCCACGCACGAGTGGAGCAAAAAGAAAGGAAGGAGAATTCTTCTCTTTAGAGAAAAAGGCATTCATCAGCATAGGAAGGTCAACGGTTACTGTTATCCCGGACTACATTCCAAAAAAGTATCCCTAATCTCGTTTACTTTTTCCTTAGCTAACTTGTCATTTTCTTGTCATTGATACCTTGATTTCAGGCGACATCATTTGGCTTCCGCCAAATATTTTTGATATAATATCCTTTTGCCTTCATTTCTTTTTTACTTTACTTCTCTATTTTCGGTCATGTCTCCTTTTGTAAAATTAATCGATCCAATTCATCCCCTTTGTCCATAGGGGGACCAAATAAAGTCGAAGATCTGGAGGCTCCTCCTCCCAAGCTTACCGTAGACTCAATTGTTCCAAAATCTAGAAACTTTTAGAATGATTTCAAAGGTCGGGCCAACTCTACTAGCTAGGATAATGATCGAGGTAGACTTGCTAGTGAGTGTGCATCATCGCTCACAGAGGCTCATCTTCCAACCGTTTGGCCAATTACGAATGGCCCATAGGGAAATTCCATATCTCCTCTCCGAAAAGTTTGAGGGCATAAATTTTCACAAATTGGACCATTCTTATATATATATATACTTACTCTTTCACCCTCAATTTTGGTACTCCATCCGTCGACACGATTGTTCTGCAATTTTGGCAGACTTATCAGATCTGTTGAGTCACGTTCGTCCTTCTATCTGGATGAGACCGATCAATCTTTCTCCCTAGATCACCTCATTCTCCTTTATTCTCTGTATTTCTTCCGTGGAGGGATCCTGAACCTGAACACTGCAGGGAAGAACATCATCCTCTCCAGTCTTGATGATGGTTATGACCGGTGCTAGATGGAGAGATTTGTGTTTCTTGCAACAGGGGATCTTGTTTCGGGTATTCTAATCCTGAAATCATGCAATCTTACTTGTAAGTTTTTCCTGTTTATGAATTTTTCCTTTTTCCTTGTCTTTCTCTATTTGACTCACTATTCCTCACAGCTAATCATGGCTGCAAGTTTACTATTCAATTCCCAAATGGATGCCTTCGATGGATATCTCTATAAGGGAATGGATTCAGGGCATCCTAAACATTTCATATTTTCAAGGAAGGATGTGAAAGTTCATTCCCCCCTGTAACGGATGGAAGACCAAAAACCACGGTACCACAGTAACATTTTATCCCTGTTTTTTGTTTATCTGGACCAAGAGTTTTGTTTTTAAACTCAATATTTTGCTATTGCAGATCTTCAAAAGGTTCCTCCAAGGCTCAATCTGGTGAGGTCCAGGTTTTCAAGAAGGAGGTGCAGGCTCTTATGTGTTGTGTTCTCAAATTGGATGTAGAGCCGAGAACCACCGCCGAAGGGCACGTTTTGGCTTCAGGTATCTCTTCCTCAAAAAACTAAAAGTTGACCAAGCCCTGCCCGCTGATAAGGGCAAAAAGTCATTGGCTTCTTCTTCGAGAATAGAAGGAACCATTCGAGTATTGTGAGACTCAAATGATAAACAAAAAACTGGCAATGATTCCCCCAATCTCCAGAGAGAAAACTCAACTTCTCAACCTCATGTTTTTGGAGAAGCTGGTCGCTTATTCATGGAGGATGATTTTGTAGAGTTTGTCAATTCTCTCTTCTCGATTTCATTTGACTCCACTGTCGTCGGTCCCTATTTTACAAAGGCCGGAGTCATACCTTACTAAATGGGTCCTCTCCTAAAAATATCTATCTTTTCTACAGATACCCGAGCCCAGACTTTGAGATACAAATCCAGCTGCCCCAAGCCTTGGGGTTCTAAATCTGGGTTGATCAGGGTCTTCCCAACTTCGGTGAACAATCCAAAGAAGAAAAAATTAGTCTCTATCACCATTTATGAGGAGACGCATATGCTTTTCAGAAGTGAAGGCTTTGAAGGTCAAATTGGCTAAGGTCAAGGAGGAGAGAGAGGTCTTTAGACACGAGGCTAGAAACTTAAGCTCGGAGGTCGCGGATCTCTAGAGGGAGAAATCCATGCACGTAAAGGCTATCGAGCCTGTTGCTCGGAGAAAGTCTTTGCTTGAAGCAAATACTCAGGTTTGAGAAGAGACCATTAAGGCCTAAGATGCCATGATGGCCAGACTGGAGGATCAATTTGAGTTTCATTTGAAGAGAGTGCAACGGAGCAGGCTATCAATATTTATAATACTGAGAAGATGTCCACTCTTTGTGAATGGAATTGAAAGTTGATGCATCGCCTAGAAGATGAAAAGTTCAAGGTTGCTCTCTTAGCGATCAACATAAGCTTCAGGTCATCCATGACATTTAGGTCATGAGGCAAAAGACACTAGAAGAGGTCAAAGTCAAATCCATTGATGTTGACAAGTAGATCACCAAGGCCCAGTCTCTGGTGAAGCTTATGGGGAATGATCTTCTAGAGATTGGTCCGGAGGACCTAGCTTCTTCCTCCGATGATGATCTTTTAAAATGTGATTTTAGAGATGATAAAGAAGATTTTTTTTTAAAAAAAAGAGAGGGATCGCCTAGAGAGCCCCCATGCTCACCCTTCAAGGATATAACTTTCCCTTTGGCTTTTGCTATGCCTGCCAGCGTAAAGCCTTTTTTCTTATCTTCTGAGGTCCAAGAGCTTCCTCAAGACCTTGAAGCATATGAGGATAAGTCATATTTCCCTTTTTTGTCCTTGTACATTGTACTTTTTCGGGTCTTATATTACCCGCATTAATGGAAAGTCTTTTACTTATTTTTTTAGTTTCTATTTTATATGTCCGGCATTTTTGTATTTGGTTTTATGAACACATTTTGTTGGCATGGTCCTTATCCAGAACTATTTTTTCCCTCAAGTATTTTGATGCACACATTTTTATCTCTGTCGTTCGAGGCTTGTTTCATTCATTTTTGTGCAATCAATTCGAGGATTATGGCCATTTAAGTTTATTAAGTCAGTTTTAGGATTTGCTTTTATTTAGGACCTTTGCTCAACCAGTTTCAAAGTTATCTTATCTCCACGAGACTTCATGAGTCAGGATCCTTGTGTAAAAAAAATTTATGAATAAGACATTTTGCATTCACTCATAAGCATACATCAAATCAAATCGACTCTAAATAGGACTTAGAAGTATTAGGTGAAACACATCAAAGAGATTTGTATAAGCTCATATATTTTATGAAGACAAAGTACTTCATAAGTTGATCCCATATAGACTTTTTGGGTCAACTAAAAACTTCTACATAATGCAAAATTAAGATGTTATGAGGTATATTTGTATTGTTGTCCTGAGTGGTCAATTGATACTTTTACTTTCGGGACTTGGTGATGGGTTCCGTAGTCCTTATCTCAGGAATCCGGAGTTTTTACTCCTATTAGTCCCTAGTGTCTTGACATCTTGGGATAGTCTTGATTCCTATTAGTTCCTAGTGTTTTGACATCTTGGGAATCCAAAGTTTTAAATCCTGTTAATAGTCAGTGTCTTTACACATCTCAGGATTTTTTTCTTCCATTGTGGTGTATCAAACCATTTCTTTTCATGACTTCATTCCATGCATATTTCACCCGAGGCAACAATACGGGTGCTCTCCAGTTCATAATACGCTTGTTGTTACCTCATTTAAAACATCGCCAACAAAACCCAATTAGGATAAAAATTATGCTAAGGAAAATAGTATAGCCCGCATATTCTTGAAATCGATCATCCCAATATTACCTTTCTTCAATAGTAATACTATTTTAGGTGGCTTACATTTCAATTGTTTTGCGATGGGACCGTATCGAAGTTTGCTAACTGGTAAGCTCCTTTTCTAGCTATACTGATAACAATTTGGATTCATAATTCCTGTGTTCAGATCCCGACTGTTGAGGATGACTTTCTACAAGACTAAGTTCCCAACCTTAAAGTACTGGAGTTTGATCCTCCAATTGTGGTATCTTTTCATCCCTTCTTTTTTGGATCACTAATTGAACTGATGCTATCTCTCAATGTTCTTCAAGTATATCTAACTGTATAACAAAGTCCCTATTGGTGTGTTTGAATCTCAGTCTTGGTTCTATAATCTCTACTGATATTAAGGCTTCTGACCCATATACGAGTGAGAAAGGGGTTTTTTCGGTACTAGATTTTGTGAGTAGTGCAATGTGCACCAAGTATCCCTGGTAACTCTTCAACCCAATTATCTTTAGCATTTTCCAACCTCTTTTTGAGGCTCGCATCAATGTTTTGTTGGTTGATTTTTCTTGGCTATTGGAGTTTGGATGATATGGAGAGGATGTGATCCTCTTGATTTTCAACCCTTTGAGAAATTTAGCGACTTTGGAGCCGATAAATTGTGGATCATTGTCTATCGCATGCAATTTCTTTCGGGACTTTGAAATGACATATAATGTGATCCCACATGAAATTTATTACTTCTCATTCACAAATTATTTTGTAAGCATCTACTTTAATAAACTTAAAAAAAAAAGTAAATCATAACTAAAATAAATTTTACTTGTCCTAGGGTTGGTGGCAATGGTCCGATAATATCCATTTCCCACTTCATGAAGGTCCATAGGGAAATGACAGGGTGCAGATATTCCGAAGTTTAATGAACCATTTGAGCATAACTTTGACATGTGTCACATTCTCTTACGAACACCTTCGAATCATGTTCCATTTGGGGCCAATAATATCCAGCTCTAATTAGTTTAAGCACTAAGAATTCGACCCCAAAGTGATTACTGCAGACTCCCTCATGGACTTTTCTTAAATCATAATAGGTCTCTCCCGGGTCTAAGCACCTCACTAATGGGACCGAAAATGATCGCCTGTATAAGTTTTCATCCAAAGGCAATATCTAGTAGCTCTCACTCTAAGTGCTTGAGAGGTCTTGGGGTCATCTGGTACTTCGCCGCTCTTCAAGTATTTAGTAAAATTATTTTACGAGTCCCAAATCATTCTTTTCGAATTAAACTCTCCGTGCTTAGATGCTTCTAATGCCGAATATAGTAAATTCACTAATAATCCGGCACTGGGGTCATTTTGTTTAACTGATGATTTGAGACTAGCTAAAGTGTCTACTTCTATGTTTTCCTCTCTGGGCATTTGGATTATCTTCCACTCTCCAAAATGAGAAAGCGCGTCCAGATCTTTTCCAAGAATCTTTGCATTATTTCATCTTTAGCCTTTTAGTCTCATCTTATCTGATTCATCACCAGCTAAGAGTCGCATTTGACTTCAATAGCGTCAAATCCAAGATCTCAAGCTAATTTGATACCTTTGAATGACCTCATACTCGGCCTCATTGTTAGTGAATGGTACATAATTTATAGCTTGCTTGAGCTTTTCTCCTATCGGGGTACTTAGGACTATGCCAAGTTTGGTACCTTTATATTAGAAGCTCCATTTGTGGAGCTCCTGGAGACCAGGACATTCTCCTTCTCGGCTTGTGGCACCATTTTCAAACTGAAATCAGCCACAAAATCAGCGAGGACTTGGGATTTTATGGAAATTTGAGGCTGATATTCGATATCAAACTCACTTAATTCTACCACTCATTTTTCCATTCTTTCTGCTTATTCGGGTTAGTGAAGGAAGTTTCGCAAAGGATACGTCATTATAACAACTATTGGGTGGCTTTGGAAGTATGGACTCAATTTTCGAGCGGACATCACAAGGGCTAGGGAAAACTTCTCCAAATGCTCCAAATGTGAGTATTGAGTCTCAGCACTCACCAATATTTTACTGAAATAATAAATAAGGCATTGCTTACCTCTTTCTTCTCTAATTAGAACTGCACTCATCACAACTTCATCCATCACCAGGTAAAAGAGCAGTTGTTCATTGTTGATCAAATTTGCCAATAGAGTAGGACTAGTCAGATATGCTTTTAGGTCCTACAATGCTTGCTAGCATTCCGAGGTCCACTCGAATTTATTTTATTTTTTAGCAACGAGAAGCAATAGTGACAGATGAACCACCTGAGGACTTCCTCGTGATCGGTGAGTGTCTGTACTGCCTTCACGTCATCGAGAACGTTTGGTATTTATTTAATGGATTTTATCTTGTCCGGATTTATTTATATGCCTTTGTTTGACATAAGAAACTCGAGCAATCTATCAGAACTGACACCAAAGGCATATTTTTCCGAATTGAGTTTCATGTTGTACTTTCTTAGGATATTGAAGGTCTCCTATAAGTGGCTCAAGTAATTTCCTACAATCAAAGACTTTACAAACATGTCGTCAATATAAAATTCTATGCTTTTACCAATTTGTTCCTTAAATATCTTTTTTACGAGCTTTTAATATGTGGTACCTGCATTTTTTAAGCCAAAATGTATCATATTATAACAATATGTGTTGAAATTAGTGATAAAAGAGGTATTCTCTCAATCCTCTAGATCCATCTGTATTGGTTGCATCCAGAGTATACATTCAAAAAACTCATTATCTCAGTGGCATTGATCACTTGATCAAGTTTGGCACTAGAAATAAATCCTTCGAGCAAACCTTTTTTGAATCCTTGAAGTCAAAACACATTCTAAACTTGTTAAGCTTCTTCAGCACAACTACTACATTAGCCAACCATTCTGGGTAATCTACTTCCCGAATGAATCCAATGCTAAATAGAAAGTTTACCTCTTCCCTAACAAACCTATTTTTATCCTCGAACATGTGTGTTTCTTCTGCCTTATGGGAGGGGGGGGACTATGATCTACCTGCAGGTTGTGAACCATTATGTTTGGCGAAGTACCTGTGATATCTATGCCAGACCAATCAAAACAATCAGTGTTAGCTTTTAGGAATTCAATAAATTTTGCTTTAAGCTCTGGGTTTAATCCCGTGCCCAATTATACCTCCTATTTTGGGAAATCGGTAAACAAAATCACTTGCTCGAGTTCTTCCACTGTGGAGTTAGCAGCGTCTCTGTCATTCGGGACCTGAAAAGACCTTGTCACGTGATTGTGGTCCCAATTTATATTATTTAGATCCTAGAGTTCGCCTTCTTTGTTAACACTAAGACTCGAAGCCGACTTCTGTGACTGCTAGTTGATCGTTTCTTGATCAGTATCAGTTTGTCTTTTGGCCAAAGTAACTGAAAAAATTTCAGTTTCCACATGCAGGCCCCCTTGATCTACTTGATCATTTTTAGAGTTGGGAATTTTATTACCTGGTGGAAAGTTGAGGGAACCGCCTTTATTGCATGGATTTATGGCCTTTCGAGGATGATATTGTAACCATTTCTCTATCCAGCATATCAAATTGGGTTTTCTTAATTATTCCTTCCGCGCTTGTTGGTAACATAATCTTCTTTTGAGTCATTTTGTTATTTGAACAAGTCAAAGTTCTGTCTTGGTCCGAGTGGGATAGCATTTCTCTTCTGCATGTCCATGGAGTTTTGAAAAATCCAATCACTACACTTGTTAAATACATCCAAGAGCTTTGTCGTCGAGATTACCTTATTGACCAGCTTTATCTGCTCGAAACCCCGCATGTGGATGATGTCGTTTGAGCTACCTGGATCGATGAGCACATGTTTAACAATAAAATTATTTATATTTAAAAAGATTACCAGCACACTATTGTATGAAAACTCTAATCCGTTCAGTTCCTTACTATTGATCGATATCTTAGCTTTCTTTGATGTTGGGAGAGTTATTCCATTGATTTCTCCTCCTTCAATTATCATATTAATCACATGTCGAGGAGAGGGGAGGAGGCAAGCTTTGCTTTGTCATTTCCTACCTCTTTCCTATAGTTCATTTTGGCCCTCTCAATTAAAACTTCCTTTAAGTGACCATTCTTGAGTAGTATGGCCACCCCTCCTAGAGATGTCGTAGTCCTCGATATTATGCCAATGTATCCCGTGATATTTGCACCATGAATTTTGGTATGTAGAGCCTGGGTCTAGCACTATGAATTTCGAGAAACGAGCCTCATTTATGTTCCTTATGGTCGATAACAGTTGTATCGAACTGTCGCTGAAATCATGTTCTAATAACATAAAATACCCATCTACAATATAAATCGGGTTAGAGGATCCTTATAAACCTATATGACTCCAATCCCTATAGTTGCGCCTATAAATCGAGGTTTCTTCATAAGTTGAGAACTTCTATCACGTTGACTTGAGCTTGGTCTTGTGCTGGATGGGTAGGGTGAGTACTGACTTTTCATGGGTCTTGAGTTTGGTTCCCACCTTGCTCATCTTGATGTGAGATTGGTAGTAATCATCCTCAACTCTTATTTTTGACTCATACCGATTGTGAACATCAACTTAGGTTGTGTCCTCGAACTCTATCATACTTTCTTTTAGCTTTAGAGATGCAATCAAACTATTTGGTTTAGGCCTTTTATGTAAGATTTAGCCGCCCAGTTGTCCAGAATCGGAGGTAACTGCATTCTTTGCTTTTGAAATCTAATCATAAAATCTCATAGCAAAGTCGCATTGCTCGATCTTGAAGATTTCTGTACATCGGGTTTTCTAGCTCCACATGTGCTTTAATGAATTTATTTCCAAGCATAATAAATAAATCAATAAAATTTTCAAGTAATAAAGAGTATCAACTGAGAGCTCCTCCAGATAGAGTCTTCCCAAACTTTTTAACTAGGATAGACTAGATTTCATCCTTAGTCTGGTTATTTCCTTTAAGTGCAGTGGTTAAAGCTAGAATGTGCTCATTAGGATTCCTAGTTCTGCTGTATTTCAGGATATATGGACTATGAAACCTTTTCGGTATCAGTTTGGGCATCATGTTAGGTTTATATGGTTGTTGAGCATATCTTTGGGAATCTAGCCCCTTCAGGAGTATGGGTGCCCCAAAAATGTGGTCCATGCAGGCATGCAACTCCTTCAAATCCTCTTTCAAGATCATTTTGATTTATTCCCTAAAAGATTCTATCAACGACGATCCAATATCAGATCCACTCCTGACATCTGAATCTCCTTATACTAGAGGCACTAGCTGTGGTACTTGCCCACTTATTCTGGTGTTGCTAGTCACTATTTTTTTTAGCTCTATCACTTTCTTGTCTTGTGATGCTACGTTTTTCATCATTGACCTGTGTTGAGCGGTTAAGATTTTAAGGGTTTTCTTGATGTCGTCAAAGCTAGTCTGGTGGTCTAGTTCTCCATGAGTTTTTTTCACCCATGCCCCTCCTTGTGCTCACGTTTGTCATATCCATGGCCTCCATATTGATTTATTCATCATCGTCAATAATAGGCCTGTCCCTGCTATCAAATGCATGATCTCGAACATCGTAGAGGCGTTGGTCTTCCAACATGTTCTCGTTATATATCTTCTTTTGCGTTTTCCATCGATTGTTTCTTGTAATAATTACAAACAGAGAGAACCTTCAAAAGGTTAGTGGAAATTGAATCAGCGAGTTAAAATGATATTGTAGTTGCCTAAACCCCACGATGGGTGCTAATATGTTTACCAAAAAATTAGTATAATTGAATTTATAGTAAGGTCAAGGAAATACAATGCGTATTAACTCACATATTCGATATTTATACAAGTTGATCAGATAGCAGTTAAGACGATTGACTGTGAAAGATATGAGAAAGTAAAAATATTCAAAGTAAAAATAATTTTTAAAGCAAAGAGTTATAATATTATATCTTGGTAATGTATTCGTAGCCTCCGAATTCTGACTCTCCGGAATGTTTGGTCTCAGTGAGCTTTCAGTAAGCAAAGAGAGTAAGAGAAGTTTTCTTGGAGAGTAGGCAATAAAGTGTCTTGTATTCAATCTACTCAGGAATGGCCCTTTACAAGTGAATAGTACACCTATTTATAGGTATTTACAATAGCACAACAACCGATGAAATGGCTCCATCTAATCCCTATAATATATAGACCAATGAGCTCATAATATGTCGTTGCCAATGTCAGATATTAATTTATCGTTATTGACAGATTTCTTGTACGACTTTTCTTACATGTCACTATCCCTTTCTCCACGACTTCGAGCCAAGAACACTGATGCCGGACCCCAGGTCGGTGTTTTATCTTAACAGTCTTCCCCAACTTACTCATTCACCAAGCCTTCCTAGCCCCTAGATGGTGATTCTGGGTGTAGCCTTTGGAATCTCATCTACTATTTTCTTAGCTAACTTGACATCTCCTTGTCATCGATATCTTGTTTCCACGTTGTATCATTGGCTTCCACCACATGTTCGATATAGCTTTTACCCTATACAAAAGAGACATACTTGATGATATTCTTTTCAATGACTATTTTCTCAATATTGATTTCATGTTTGAGTTAAAAGGCTCTTCTTCGGGCTATCAAATTTAGTAATTTACTATAAAAAATTTTAATTGCTTCACCCCCTTCTTTATATATTATGATAAGTCTTGAATTTGTATTAAAAATTTTACATGTTCTTTATTTAAGAGAGAAAAGGGGAGTGAATCGAAAGACTTTTGCTTCAAAATTATCAATTTTAATTTGATAAAAGTTTTTTTTTCTTTTACCTTTATTAAATATGTTATGGTCTGGTACCTTAAGTTAACCTAGCATACCTTCTAGTTTGTTCTTTCTGTTCAATCATGAGGAAATAACTTTATTATTTGAAAACTTTATTCTAAAAAAGAAAATTGAGTATAATTCAAGATTCTTAAATTTAATATTTGTGAGTAAACCAATAAAATTATAAAATATCTAAATTTTAATACTTGACCCTATTATATTTATGAAGCCTCTAAAAAATACCGGAGGGATTGCTCAAAACATAAATTCATCGATAAATTTTCAGTTAGAAATAACTGAATAATAACTGACTGAAATTTGAATTTCACGAATTGGAACATAACTCACCAATAATTTCTGGAATGGAAGGAGATCTTAACTTGAACCCTACTCATTTATAAGACCTGTACCTACATTGACATAAGTCAATATAAATCTCACTAAATAATGGAACATTAGTACATCACAACAATACTCAGTGAATATCAACAATCTTTTCACTAAAGATAGAACGAGTTTTTGAAAGAACCTAATGCAAGATACTATAAAATTCTAAGCATTTAATAAAATAACTCACAATAACCATTCTTAATACTTTAAATTTGTTTTGTTTCTTTTCTTCTTTTACGGGGCTATAATGTTTTATGTAAAAAAAAAAATCATTATTATTCAGTACAAAATTTAAATACAAATGTATAACACTAAAACTTGTGCTCCAGATAATTTTGATAATTTCTTCTAAAAACATGTTCTTTCTTTTCTTTCTTTCTGGGAAATACCATTCAACTTTGATCTTACTCTGATTTTGAAGAGAAATGTCATCATATGTTAATATGGCGGATAATCTCAGTTCAATCGCTTAAACGTTATTCTTGTAATGCCTTACAGTTACGTTTAAGGTTCTAGCATGCTCGTGTTCTAATGTCTTATCAAAACAATTCTATCATAGTATCAAAACCAATAATATAGTAATCTCCTACTCTAACCAGGGTAGTTTTAGAAGTAATATAGACTAATAGAGGTCACGATCATCCTTCTCAAAAATCTAAGGAACTCCCCAACATTGTGTAAAAGAATCTTTCTGTGACCCTCGAGTCTAATTGTGTTCTTGAAATATTATGTGATTCCTTGGATCAAATTCTAATTCTTAAATTGAATAAAATAAATCAATGTATTATTCTTGGCTATGAAAAACATGCTATAAGTGTTGAGCAAATTCTTTCTAATTTCATGAAATATCAAACAAATAAAATTATGAAAACATAATTGGATATTCTAAAAATAAATNATGACAAATCTTTTATAAATAATGCATGCTCGTTCTCTCCAATAAAAAACACACCAACATCTAAAGTATTCAATCAAACACATTGTAGGTTTGACTTTAATGAAAAGGGAACTTTAGAAAAAGCATGTCTCAATTCAATAATTAATTATAAAATTACATACCTTTTTCTCGACTTAGACCTATGTTCGACTCTTTTTAATTTCTGATCTTTGTAGTTGTTCTAGTTTTTTTGTGGTGATTTTTATGAATTAATACCATCAATAATATCTTCTGAGAATCATAGTAGAAAGCATGTTGCAGAATTTACCTTGATTGTGAAATTATAGCTTTGGAGGAAGACCTTACCAGGTTGTTCTTGAATTCTTGATGCAAAACTAGAGATTTCAAGATGATCTCTTGTTAGAGTTATGTTTGGGAGTAGTAATCTAACTTTAATCACATTAAGAACTCACCTTGGTCGTTTTGTGATTGAGACAGACGCCTTGCCCCCTTGATCTTTTGAAACTAATTTTCTCTTCATATAATTATATTTTTGGACAGCTCAAAAGAATAATAGCCAAAAAATATATATAGACGATTGTATACAAAAAATATACACAAAATATACAAAATTAATTGTTCGTAATTAATTTTGAAACAAACTCCTCTAATATTTTTGCTCGGGTGCTATGGCACCGCTTCGCAGCGCCCAAAGGACCAGTTCCTAGGTGGGAACTTCGCACTCCCATTGCGCTCAAATAGGTTTTCTGAACTCACTGTTGCAGTGTCCTCTAGATTAGCCTATAAATGTATTATCTTTGTGAGTTATAAAACACTGACAAAAAAATCTCTCTTTCTTTCTTCTTCTTAATTCTATTTCGGGACATTATTTTTCGTAACGTTTAAACTTTCAACTATTAATATGGAGCACATGTTAGGAAAAATAAATCGCATTGTCTCCTTCCTACTTTCACAAACACTCACCCCACTCTCCACACCCAAT
>JACEIK010000708.1:23528-38523 GCA_018107945.1 Datura stramonium
ATACTTGTTGATTTAAAAAAAATACTTATTTTTTTAACTTTATATTTATTATTAATTACTTTACAATTAAAAATCTTAAAAATAAATAAAAAATATATTAATCAATTATAGATCTAATTAATTTTTTTAAAAGGTTATGCAAAATTTTATGGTGATAATTGTTGAAGAGTGTGGGAGTGTCCAATTTCCCAAAATTAGTATTAAGCTGCCTTAATCCTTTCAGCATGATTAAAAACAAAATCCCCACTTTTTGAGGAGCAGTTATTATAGTTTTTTAATTCAAATCCCAAAAATAATTAACTACTTTTACACTTAGACTTCCCAATACACTCTGTCACTACCAAACTTCAGATCCAACACTCCCCTCTCTGTTTCCGCCATAGCTTCCTTCTTTAGCTCTGAACAACAATCCCATAATAAAACAAAGCTCAAGTTTTTAGCTCCTTCAATGGCTTCCCCTAACACCAACAACAAATCCAAGAATCAATTAGTTTCCACTATGATCAAACAAGGCTTCATTTCCAACCCATATCTATCTCCTTCTCCTTCCCCACCTCGTGCCTCCACTCCAGCTTCCCCTACCCAAATTCCGACCCGACCCAGTAATCCTAGCCCGACCCTTTTCGAGATGATGTCCGAGGAGCAGACCCGCGAGTCCAAGCAGTCGTTCGAATCGCGCCACCGAGCGCACGAGAGAGTTTCGAAGGTTTTGGCTGATGCTCCGTTTCCGGCGGTGGGTGACGTCAGGCTGACGATAGCGGCGCGTGATGGGTTTAAGGTTTCCATGGATGTTCACCGGCGAGTGCTCGTCGGACGGAGTAGGTTTTTCGCTGAGAAGCTTCAGAGAAATGGGTCGCATTCTGTGGAGATTCTTGATTGTGATGACGTGGAGGTTTATGTGGAAACCTTGGTGCTTATGTATTGTGATGATTTGAAGAAGAGATTGATAGGCGAGGATGTCACCAAGGTCCTGGGACTGCTTAAGGTATACTATCTTTTACTTCTTTTTTGAATTAACATCACCAATTTTCACTCAATTTTCGTTTTCTTTATAATAATAAAAGTTTAATCTAGGCATAGAATTCTCTACCAGTAAACAATGTTCGTTTTCCTGTATAAAAACATCACCAATACAGGATATTGAAAAAAATTGATTTACCGCATATAACTCGTCAGAACTTTTATAAGCCGATGGTATACCGGAAACGGCCTCTCTACCTCTGATAGTGTGTATACATTAGCCTCCCCAGACCCCACTTTGTGGGATTACATTGGGTGTTGTTCTTGTTGTTGTAACTGGTCAGAACAAGGGTATAGGCAATATTAGTATAGAACTAATTATTGACTTGGGTATCCCAATTGTTGCATAATAATATATGTATTAGAACTCAGCTTATATCAATCAATATCGCTATTACTGCATACAGTCATATATCATAATCCCTGTATAACTAGTCCGTGAAGCTAAGGGCCCCTGTAAGTTGCAACTTGTACTATGCCAACCTATGACCTGCCAACGAACAAGCTTGTTAAGACAAATTTGTACTCTACAAATGTACATATGTATAATTTAAAGTTTGGTTGATGAGCTGCAAGATGTTATGAATGTCTAAATTGATGAGTAAGACATTAGGAGGAAAGATGATCCCATAGAGGTAGAAAATTGAGTTGAATACAAAAAAGTTAGGAGTATCATTTATGTAAGAGACCAATAACTAGCTATAAGATGACATGTTGGGAAAAGTAACAAAATACGGCATTTGGAAGCAGGTTTTCAAATGTAACTTTGTCTTAGCAAGTTTTCCATGAGCTGATTGTGGCTTGGTAGGTTCTATTAGAAATAATAATGTCGAGTGATTCATGTCATAGTGCGAGGGTGTTAAGTACCACTAAGACAGAGTACTAGAGGATTTACCTTTAAATACCCTTTAAATCACTTGGTTGCATTTATGTGCAGCTGTGATTCTATAACTGATTAGAAATAAGGCAGTTGTATTATTTGATCTGTCTGTAGTTTGCGTAATAGTGAATGTTAAGTGGTTTTCTGTTTTCTACTCTTTGTTTGCTTGGTTATCTCTCTTTTAGGATTGAACTTTCATGTGTGGGAGTTGATAAAGTTTAGGTCTCCTTGGAGCAGTCTACTGTTTGGTTCTAAAGGAAAGGTTACAGAAGGGGGAAGGGAGTTGTTATTATGAAACATAATTGAATCCAATGCAATCCATGTGGTATGTTAAGTGTCACACTGGTCGAGGGAATGAGTTGTGATTAAAAAAAAAGATATTGGACAACCCTTTCCTCGTGAGCTAGCTTTTTAGGATTGAGCTAGGCCCAAAGTCCATTTCATCACATATTTATCAAAAAAAATCCATTTCTTCACATGGTATCGAAGTCAGACCCATCTATTCATGTAGTGTTTCTCAATGATGAATCCCCGAGTTATATTATCCATGCTTCAGTTGTCCAGCATTCGGCGCGTGAGGGAGTGTCAAGTCCCACGTTGGTTGAATGAAGGAGTTGTGATTTCCTACGGACAATCCTTCCCTTATGAGTTGATTTTTTAGGATGAGCTAGGGCCCAAGGTCCATCTTTTACATGGTGCAGAGCCAAATCCAATTGATCCTTGTTGTTGTGTTTCTTAATGTTGGACCCCCGTATTATATTATCCACGCTTAAATGTCCTGTCCCGGGCGTGTGAGGGAGTGTTGAGTCCCACATTGGTTGAAAGAATGGGTTGTGGTTTCCGTGAGGTGTGGCCTAGTGGTCATTGAAGAGGGTAAGAACCATGAGATCTCAGGTTCAAACTTCAGCAGAGACAAAAAAACACTAGGTGGTTTCTTCCCATCTGTTCTAACCTTGGTGGATAGATTATAGAGTTAGCTGGTACCTGTTGCTGGTGGGAGGTGGCAGGTATCTCCTGGAATTAGTCGAGGTGCCCGCAAGTTGGCCCGGACACCATGGTTATCAAAAAAAAAAAAAAGGAATGGGTTGTGGTTTCCTTATATGGTCTTCGGCTTCCCCTTATAAGCTAGCTTTTAGGGTTAAGTTAGACCTACGGTTCATCTCTTCACATGATAAAAGCAAAAATTTTAACTCCGGAGAAGAGGAGATCTTATGGAAATCATCTTCTTCCCTCTGCTTGGGTGCTCCTTCAGTAAATGAGAAATCAATGGTGAGCTAGACATTGTACAAGAAACTAATTCAATGTGTGAATAGATATCTTGGCAACTAGCAGAATGGGTAGTGTACCAAGCTTCATTTTTCATGATATGGCAAAGTTTTAACTACATTGATAACTTGGGACTTCGAGTTTCTTATATGATCTTATTTTTTGTATTAAATATTTTTAATCATGTTTAATCACAGATATCTTCAGCAATTATGTTTGATGATGGAGTATTGGCTTGTTTGGAGTATCTGGAGGCTGTTCCTTGGTCCCAACAAGAAGAGGAAAAGGTAGTATCTCATCTCAGTCAACTTCAACTTCCTGATTCAGCAGCTGATATACTTCAGAGACTGATTGCTGAACCATCAACATCTTCAAGATCCGATGACATTCTTCAGAGACTACTTACTGGTGTTTTACATGCAAAGGATGATAAAGCCCGCAAAGAGATGAAAAAAGTGATATCTTGTTTGCTAAGAGAAAACACTAGCAGTAGTAGCAGTCATGAAAGTAACCTTGATATCTCTAGGGATACTCTGTATCATTTTTGTCATAAATGCCTCACTTCTCTAATACTTAGCTTGTCTGAAGCTACATCTGCTGATGATAACAGGCAGGACCGAGGGGTTCTAATGGGTGAGATTGCTCGTGAAGCAGACAATCTGCAGTGGCTAGTTGATATCCTAATCGACAGGAAGATGGGGGATGAGTTTGTGAAACTATGGGCAGAACAAAAAGAACTCTCCATTCTCCACTCTAAGATTCCCACCATGTATCGCCATGAGATCAGCAAGATCACTGCACAACTTTGCATTGCAATTGGTAGGGGAAACTTATTAGTGCCAAAAGATGTTAGATATTGTCTGTTATCAACATGGCTGGAAAGTCTATATGAAGATTTTGGGTGGATGAAGAGGGCTGGTAGATCAATTGACAAGAAGCTGGTCGAGGAGGGACTTGGCCAGACTATTCTAACACTACCTTTGGCTCAGCAACAAACCATTCTGCTTAACTGGTTCGATAGATTCCTTAACAAAGGGGATGACTGTCCCAATATTCAGAGAGCTTTTGAAGTTTGGTGGAGAAGGTCATTTGTTAAGCAATACACAGTTGATTCTCAGTTACAATTAGCTCTCTTTGATTATACAGAGTGAGGAGACTGTACAATCAATATCAGTCTTGGTTTGTTACATGCTGCTATACACACCAATGTATATATGAAGCGCATGCCGCCATTCTTTCAAACAATTGTGTAGTTTTTCTTTCTGTTGTAAATTTGGATCTTCAGCTTGTCTGATGATTTTATCCAAGGAGGGAAAGAGCAGCAGAAAATTATGAACTCGATATCAAGATCACCTAGTCTAGATGTATAAAGATGGGAAAAGCACCCAAACGGAAAATTACGCGGAGTCATAACTGTAACTTATCAAATACAATATACTAAGATCATTATAAATGTATTTTGTATTATAGTGAACGTCAATGTAGTATTATAATGAATGTCTATCTTATTTCTTTGGAGAAAAGTTAGAGTTAGTTTTTTCTTATAAGGAAAGGGGTTCTCGTTCATTGTATTTCATCCCTCAAGAAAAATAAGAAGTTTTCTCTCTTCTCTCTTTCTCTATAATATTTTTCTTCTTGTTTTATTATTTTATAATACGTTATCAGTATGAGTCTCTGTCTTGAAACTCATGTAAGGAAAATTTTAAAAAAAATTTGAAAGATGTATTACTTAACCAGAGGAATAATATTCCTTTGGTGATATTGTTTCTCTCAATATTTGCAAAATAAGAATGAAGTAAATATAATTTGAAATAAAAGTTCACGCCTCATATTTGTTCATGAGAAGACAATATTGTGAAAATATATAAAATGATATTAATTTCATATACAAAAATGAATAAGAATGAGAATTTGCAAGAAATATATGATTATTAGAAATGATAAATTTTTCATAGTGTTATATTTTAGTGAAAATATATTAGAGGAATTGTCTACGTTATATTCATATCTCGATTTACTCTCGAAGTAGCAATATTGTAAAAGAGTCTTTAAAGCTATTATAATCTAATTAAGACACGTTTAGATGATTATATTTCAGTCTCAATTAATGAGAACTTTTGATAAATGTTATAACTACATATTCACTCCTTGAAGCGAAAGATGTACAATATTTAATAAAATTTAATAAATATGGGCGTGCTCTTGATTGTAAGAAATATCACGACACCTCTAGAAGAGTTTGAATAACTAAGAGGAGAAATAAATTTGAAATTTAATCTGGAAGTAGTAAATATAGATTTACTTCAAATATTAATATAATTTATTTCCGAAGTAATAAATGCGTAAAATTTACTCTCCAAGTAGTAAATACTCTAAAATTTACTCCCAAATTAGTAAGCCTTTGAACTTTACTTCGAGAAATAGTAGACATGAAATTTACTCTCGTAGTAGTAAACATGAAATTACTCTCAAAGTGATAAATCTAAAATTTACTCCCGAGTAGTAAATACTTTAATAATTTACTTTTGAAGTAGTAAATACTTTGAAATTTACTCTCGAAGTAGTAAGACTTTGAAATTCAGTCCTAAAATAGTAAATTTTTTAAATTTACTCCTCAAATAGTAAAATCTTTAAATTTAATCCTCAAATAGTAAAATCTTAAAATTTATCTTGATAGTAAATACTTTGAAATTTACTCCCAGTGTAAGACTACGAAAGTTATTTTCAAAGTAGTAAGACTCTAAAATTTACTCTCAAAGTAGTAAGAAAATGACATCTACTCCTGAAGTAGTAAAACTTGAACTTTACTCCCCAAAAGAAGTATGACTTTGAAATTTTCTCTCAAATTGGAAAGAATTTGTAAGATATTTGAGAAATAATTTGAAATGATGTCTTCTTATGCTTGAGAAAACTAATAAGCTATTGATGAACGTTGTATATCAGCACATTCAAGTAAATCATGTGTAGTTCTCATAAATTAATGAAGGAATACCACAATTTATCTCCTGAAGAGAACAATGAATATGAATGTTATTTTTATGGTAAAAAAGTTATTAGAACACATATACGTCATACGTAGAAATATCTTGAATACTTTTATTAAGTATCATCTTAAGACAAAAGGAAACAAATCTTGTTGAATGTTTACTACTATATGTTATTGATTTCCTCAAAGAAAATAACTATTCATGTAACTTTTTAAAAAAAATGTAATTACTAGTTGATTGCCAGTTTGATACAAAATATTCATATTTTAATTACCTTTCTGAATGAGATGTTTAAAATACTGAAGTTTAAAACTTGATGTCTATTTTCACTATTTATGAAGTTATAATTGTTCTTTTTTATTTAACATTAGTATTATTTACCAAAAATGACAATATATACATAGCTCCTAAGACTGATGCTTGGACATTAGTCCCAAGCTATCAGTGGCCTCAAAACTGCATCAGTAAGGTAAGCTAATTACAAGTAATAGTCTAACTGTCGTATTCTGTTAGCTAACTTCTTTATCATGGTTCCTCTACAAATTACTTTCTTATAACTTGTTTTGTTAGTATCTCTGGTGTCCTTTGTGTCTGCTGAAACACCCTTTGATTCCTTTCTCGCCACAGTCAATATAGACATTCTGCTAACGTCATTCGAAACACCTTATATTTTGCATTTTTCTTGTTTGCATTCATACATTGCCACTCTAATTCATCCTTCCATCACATAGCTAGTCATCTATACCCTTGTTGTTCCATACTGTAGAAGATACGAGGCAACCAAAAAAGAGATGGTCAATAGACTTGTCCTCAGCACCACACATCAGGCATATACAACTGTCTACTACGCCCCACTTTGTATGAAAATCGATCTCCAGTATACAGCTTGCCTATAATAGCCAAGTAAGTGATAAACACCCACTTCAGTGCTCCTTGAGCATTGCAAGTAATCCTCCTCCAAGTTGCCTTTGGAAATTCTCCCCATAGCTTGGTGTACATATGTTTTATGGAGAAACTCCCCTGCTTTTTACTCTGTGTGTAGTCAGTGCCAATTCGCTCCATCAGTAACCTAGATTTGAACACTTTTTGTAGCATCCATGTAGAGGCTTACTTTTAGCATGACATTCTCAATCTCCTGGCCTTTGAATATGCGTGCACCCATCTAACTCAGAGCTTGTCTTTCATTCGACATATGTTCAGAATAGTTGCAGAATGTAGATTTGTTGTGTGAACTATATTCATACCTGCTGACTTCGGCAAGCATAGAGGTGTCCCATACTATTAGTGCCTTCTGGATGCTTCTGCTGCTCAGGTCCATAAGAATCTCCTACATAATCTAACCATCTTATACAGTATCTTTTTTGGTAGGGCAAATAACTGGGACCAATAAGTCTGCACAGAGAACAATACAACCTTCATGAGTTAGATCCTTCCGCAGTAAGATAAAATTTGCTGGCCCAAGATATTATTCTGCCGGTCATCTTATCCAGCAATGGTTGACATTGAGCAATTGAAATTCTCTTTGAGCTCAATGGGACTCCTAGATATTTGAAAGGTAGAGAGCCTTCAGCAAGTCCCAGCTTTTGTATTATTTTCTATTGTATTGGCAGCGGTACACCTCCAAAATATATGCAGCACACTAGTATTGCAACAAGTCCTGAGCAGCTAAGAATACTTGAAATTGATCGAATAGTTTGTATACTGATTTTTCATCTCCCACTCCTAAAACAATAGTAAGTCATCTGTGAACCCAAGTTGTATAAGCTTTAACATCGCACATTTGGGATGAAAGTGGAAATCAGGTTCATTGCCTAGCCCCTTCAGCATTCCCCTAAAAGCCTCCATTACCAGTAAACAGAAAAGGTGGGAGAGGATCCCCTTGCCTCAATCCTCTTCTTGCTGGACATGGGATAGTCATGTTGCCATTTACATTAATATAATAGAAGACATTTATTTACATAGTATAATCCACTGTATAAACCTGACTGGAAAGTTTAGTCCTTGAAGAACTTGTTCAAGAAAGGCCCATTCTATCTAATCATAAGCTTTCTGCATATCCACCTTAAACATGCATCTTGGTGATGACCCCTTCCTCCCCTTATCCTCTGACCAATTCATGACTAAGAATTATGTTATTGGATATCACCCTCCCAGGAACAAAGGTTGCCTGACTACTATCCACCAGCTTGTCAATAACCTTTTTTACATTCTATTCGTTAAGATCTTTGAAATGATCTTATAGATGAAGATACAACAGGAGATTGAACTATAGTCTTTGAATTTGGATGGATCCCTAACTTTAGGAATAAGGGCGACACTAGCACAATTGGCAGGTTGTACAGATATCAGATTTTCAGACCAAATCGACCACTGCATTTTGTACTCTAGCCAATAATACTCCATGCCTTCTTGAAAAAAACAACGTTGAACCCGTCTATCGAGAAGAGATTTCAAGTCATTAATCCCTTTTAGAGCAAACCAAACCTGATCACTAGTGATCGGTACTATGAGTTGGAGTTGCTGGCTTTTGGTAAGACTATACTCCTCTGTGAGTATCTTGGGGTGGAGTAGTGGTAGTTTACTTGTTGTTGATCCCAGCAAGATCTGTAGAAGCATACGATTTCTTTTTTCAATGTCTCCATAGTACTCAGTTCATCTACCGCCTCATTCACAAGTAATTAATTCAATTTTGTGCCTCCCTATTCTACAAATTGGCATGAAAGTAGGCAGTATTTGAGTCTATAAATTTCAGCCACTGGATACAATTTTTGCTGCATAGCATTTTCCTTAATGTCTAATCATTTTTGTAGAATTATTGTCTGAGTACCTTATCTTGCCCGTGCAGGTATTGTTTCTGTCTATCCTTCATTTGATTCTGTATTGCTTCCAAATCTTCCTGTGGTATTTGTATCCTTTTACTTATCCAATAAATCTCGTGTTAAGCTTCTTTATTCGATCTTGATATAATTCTCAGCCATACTCTCTGCATTGGGTAACCCCAAACATTTTTTCTCCATCCTCTAGTCACATGTATGCTGAATTTTGGATGTTTAACTAAGCAATTAAAAAACTTAAAGGGATGAGGCACCTTCGCAAGTCCCCTCAAGTTCCAAGCATAGTGGAGAATATTATGAACACAGAGGTTCCTTCGCAGCACCATCGGGAACATGTATCTTTGACACTCATGCAGTATTAATAAGTGCTCTATCAATATTGCTTGATACAGTTGCATTGCTCCATATGTACTTTCTACCTGCCAAGGGAAGTTCCATCAAACCATAATCCATTATGAAATTCCTGAAATCCCGCGTCTCCCTATCCTGTATAGGGTTTCCATTGATTCTATCAAGATCGTATGACACAGCATTAGAATCCACGGGTCAGTCACATTGTTAGCCACTACTCTAAGATTTCTTCACAAGTGTTTCCTCTGCTCAACCGCGTGCTAATATAAATAACTGTGAGGAGAAAATTCATATTCACATCTTTTATATATACAGTCTCATGGATAAATTGTTTTGTTTCACTAACTTCTTGGACTCCAATATAGGAAGGATTTCGTAGCAGCCAAATCCTCCCTTTCCCATTAGAACTCTAATTGTAACACCACTGTCATATTCTCGTTAATCGATCAATTATATTATCTGCTAGCGCCTTTCAGACTCTGTGTTCTACTATACCAGTTAGTATAACATTTTTCTCTCTAATAAGCTTTATAATCTCCTCCGCTTATAGGCTTAGTTTCAAGCCTCGCAGATTAAGTAACCACGCTCAGAGGAGGCTTTGCTGTTGTGCTAACTTCCCACCGCCCTACTCTGGCTTCCTAGTCACTGCTCCTTCTGGAATAATATATGATCTGCATTTTCGTCCAACTGGCCGCTTGGTATCTGAACTCCGCATGCAATAGACCTCCTTGGAACATCTTCCATTGCTCTTCCTCCATCAACATGAGAGAATTCGTATCCATTGTTCTCCTGATTGCTTGCATCCGTTTTACCAGCTGGTTGCTGTATCTTTTCCTTGTTTTCTTGTTCAGCATCCTTCTGCATCTTTGACTTCCTTTCCTTCCTAACTTGTTTGTACGGTTTAGCTATCCGTAGCCTTGTGATTTATTTGCAATCGCCAACCTTGTAGAACAACTCCGCAATACACTAGTTGCCAATCATACTCAGCTCTTTAAAAATCCTACCATTTCGAGCCATCACCTTCACTGACTTAGGAAACTCCTTTGTGATATCCATCTCTATGAGAACCCTAACATAGGTAATCCTCTCCATATTTACTTCAGTACATTCATCGGCAAATAATGAATTTAACAAGCTGCTTCTAGTTCTGCTTAATGAGTTCATACTCCAGCAATTCAGAGGTAGATTATAGAACTTCACCCACAGTGGAATTGTTTTAAGTACTTTATCCGCGAAATTAAACTCAGTGTCCATGCTTTGATAATGATTATTATTACTCTATATATTTCAAGAAATAGAACTTCATCTCTGTCCATGGCGCTAGTAAATTGAATCACAAAGTACCCAACGTTATACATTTTCAAAATCTTAAGCTTCAAGGTGAAGTTCCATTGATTACTATCCAGTGTTGCAATGGTAGGAGAATTCCCCACCACATATAAGATTATTGCGTTCTTCAACCTAGCACTTTCCTGTTCGTCCTCAGACTGTAATAGCTCCATACTTTTTTAAATGTTCATTTGTTTACTATATTATTTCATGATATCAGTAGTGTCTAATTATATTGTCTTTCATAACACCGACAATGTGTAATTGTTAAGATTGATATTATAAAATTAATGATGAATTCTCGAGAAGAGCCCAATTACTTGTCTATAAGAATCATGAAATCGGTAGTACCCGAATAATATTTTATTATAACAAATAAATTAAAGCTCGAAAATATTTATTTATTTATTATGATTCATCCTATATAATAATATACAAAGTTATTATGATCGAAACACAAGTTATAGTAAATCTGAAGTTTACTATTAAAAATGAGTGAGACTCTAGCGGATCGAAGATTAAATATCTCGAGATTACTACAAGTAAGAAATATGTATATTATCCTATTTGTACTACCCAAATATATACGATGAAATACATGCTGAAGATTGCAAGTTTATTGATGTAAAATTCACGTCACAGTAAATATGAAGTTTACTAAAATAAATAACACATATTATGGTAAACTTGAAGTGTATTAGTAAAGATAATTTTATTAGTCAACATGATGTTTTATATACAATATGATGTGCTAATTAATTCAAACTATATTGAAGGACTAGAAGATTCTTCAAGAAACCTTTTATGTTGCTCGTTCTCATGATAAGTTGATTGTACCAATTAATTTTCGCATTGAATTCCCTATATTCTAAAAGGTATAAAATGTGAATATGGGTCTATTCACCTATTGTGTGATGTCTTAAATAGATACATTTTTAAAATGATCACACAAACGTTATTATCAACACGTAGTTTGATATTTGCAAAGTTGCTTGCTCAATATAAATTGAGTTAAGAGCATAATTGTTAAATTGTGTAATTAAGACAATTCATCTTGATAATGCTAGTTTATATGTAGTGGTTTGGCATTCAATGTATCCATCTGATATAATATAGCACATAATATTATAAAAGATTGCGAGTCTCAAATCTATATCTATTAAAGCATCTTGACATAGAATAGTTACAAGTGAGATGATGTATCTCGATAAGTGTAAAACTTATTAGACCTATAATCCGAGACAACGAAGATATCACATATTTAAATACTAATTAATGTTGTATGATAAAATTTTATTAAATTTTTTGAAGAATTCCAAAATTCTGAAGCTATACAAGTTCTTGTAAACTGTTCATTATCATATATGGGAGGGGAAATCAAGTGAGGTGGATGTGACTTAATCACCTTAGTGAATATTCATTGATGAAGAATATAATAATAACCATATTTATCTTTTGTTTTTATAAATAAAATGACATCGATGTTTATTGTACTTGCTATTTGTGTTCTTTGACATAAAACTCATTGAAACTTCAGAGCTTCAAAAGATTATTTTAAGAAGGGTGAGATGAAATCCTGGAATGACAAAAATTATCTCTTGATTTATAAATTGAATATTTAACAAAAGTCATGTATCCATCAATATACTATGCAAAAAGGTATGAAATGATTTTATGGATAAATCACATCCATTAATTGCCTCGATGGTTGTTCGATCACTTGATATGAGGAAATTCTTGATCCTAAAGTACCATACCTTAGCGCGGTTGATGTAGTAATGCATCTTGCTAGTACTACAAGGCGACATAATATTTTCAGTTAATCTGTGCTTAATATAACTTTGCTCAATCATGTGACTTATTTGAAATGGAATCAAACACACATTGCGGTATCTAGAAAGGAATACTAATGAGCTTATTTTATTATAACGAGTTACAATCCTGATCTTGTTGGTTACCAATTCGGGGATATTTATATGACCCCAACAAAACTAGATCTCAAACAGGCTATGTGTTCATATGTGGGAGATGCTTGTCATATACGGATGATCTACAAGCAGTCCATCGTGATTTTTGTTCACCAAATTATGCTGAGATAATAGTTATTCATGAAACAGGTTTGAGAATGTAGTGAGGCGAGATTAATGATATATCTCATTTAAGAAAAATATGATTTGAAATATGATAAAATACCCACAATCTTATATGAAGATGATGCAATATGCCTAGCCAAATTAAAGAGAATTCATAAAAAAGAATTAAAACAAAGTACATTTCATCAAAACTTTTTTTTTTAACATGATCTCAAAAGAATGGTGATATCAACTTTCAATAGATTAGTTCAAGTGATAATATGACCGATTTATTAGCAAGTCTCTCTTGGCGCAGCTTTCAGAAGATGGTGCATAAGATTAGGATGCGAAGATTCAAGTTTTGGATTGATGTTCTCATCAAAGGGAACTAATACTGTTGATATATAACAAGAGTTTTATTGAAGAACAGAAAGAAAGAATCAAAGGCTAACAACAAAGTTACATAAGAGAATAGAAGACAATAATCTAGAATGGGGAAGGTGCCTATAAATAGGCATAAGACTACCTAAAACCCTAAGGCCCATCTGCTAACAATTATATGGGCTAACATTCCCCCTCAAACTCATAATGCGACGGTAATAAGCATTGAGAGTTTGTCACTGAAAACGAAACCGAGACGTGGGCCTTCGTAAGGTCAGCAATTTGCAAGGCCGGTGGAACAAAGGAAGCGATATGGTCTCGAGTTGGAGATGATGGCCAGTGAAATGACAATCAATCTCAATGTGCCTCGTCCGCTCATGGAAACGAGTTTCTTTGCAATTTGCATCACACTCTTGTTATCACAATGTAGAGGAGTAGGCATAGAAATGTGAACCCCCCATATCTACAAGAAACTACGTAACCAAACAATCTCACATGTAGTCAACGCCATGTACGATACTCAACCTCCGTGGAAGATCTAGAGACAACATCTTGTTTCTTGCTCTTCCATGATATGAATCTCCAAGAAACACACAAAAACCGGTGGTGGATTTGCGATCATTAGCAGATCGCCATCCCCATCCCGGCTTATCACTATAGGCTCGCAACTCGAGAAATGACGTCGAAAGAAACAAGAGGTTCTGAAACTGGGTGCCACGAAGATATCTCAAAATACGAAGTACAACTCCCACGATGGCTAGTAGGAAGCGATATAAGCCGGCTAACAACGTGAGCTTGCATGAGCTATATTCGGGCGAGTAACGGTAAGATACACCAAGCTACCTACAACAGTCCGATAAAGACTCGGATCTGTAAACAAAACACCATCACTAGGAGAATCTTTAGTGCATTGGTTTCAAGTGGAGTATCTGTGATCTTTTTGTTGTCGAGAAGGCGCCATTGTAGTCAAATATATGCTTAGTTTGAGAGAAGATATCCTTTCTTAGGCGAGCCACCTCAATACCAAAAAATAACGTAGCGAGGCCCAAGTCCTTCATGGCAAACCGATGAGCCAAATCTGCTTCAGCAAACAATACCATCATGATCATCACCGGTTATAACCATATCATCTACATATAAGGACAAAAGGATTAGCCACACTCGTACTTCTAACAAACAACGTAGAATATGGTTACTCGGGACAAAGCAAAGGGTAATCACGAGTGGAGAATTTCTCTTAGGCAAGCACGAGGGCTTGCTTGAGACCATATGGAATCTTTTTAAACCGACAAACTTCACCCGGTTGGTGATCAATACTCGGTGGAGGAGTCATATACACTTCGTCATGGAGATCACCATTGAGAAATGCATTTCTTGACATCCATTTGAAATATCTTCCTTGTCGAATGGATGCAACGGCAATCATAGTGCGAGCGGTCGTCATCTTTGTCACCGGGGCAAGGTCTCCTCATAGTCCATACCATATTTTTGTGAGTACTCTTTTTGCTACAAGTGCCTTGTATCGCACCGGGGCAAAGGTCTCCTCATAGTCCATACCATATTTTTGTGAGTACCCTTTTGCCACAAGTCTAGCCTTGTATCGCTCAACAGACCCATCAGGATTTATTTTTATCTTATACACCCATCGACAACCAATCGTATGTTTACCAGGTGGGAGGATAACCAAATCCCATGTGTGTGTATGATGAAGAGCAGTGAGTTCCTCCGCCATAGCATTCTGCCAAAGAGGATCAGACACAGCCTCTCTATAGGAATCAGGTTCAAACAATTGATGTATGTTTGTAATAAAGGAAGCAAATGGGGGTGAGTAGGCAGAATAAGCAAAATCAGGTAGTTTGGTGGACTTACTCTGAC
>JACEIK010000708.1:191525-292398 GCA_018107945.1 Datura stramonium
ATATATGAGATCTAAGTTATGACATTATGTGACTATCTATTATGAGATATTACTCTTTTAGAGCAGATTTGATTATATGTTTCAGATAAATTAATTAAGTTAGGTGAATTTGCTAGTTTTTAGAAATTGAGAGTTATAAACCATATTTAGAAAAAGTACACTCAAATTTCAAGTATACTTTGCAAAAAGTATTGTCAAACACAACTCCAACTTTAAAAATTTCAAATAAAGTGGATAATATTTGGTTTTCATGGTCAAACGTCACCTAAGACTTCGTTATAGATCTTAATCATTCAGATCTATTCAGATACATTAAGTGGTAGTAAACATAAAAAAACACTTAGGGGTCGTTTGGTTACAGGTTAGAGTTATGTAGGTATTAGTAATACATGAATTAGTTATGAGGAAATCTATGTATTATTTTATGCAGAGATTAGTTATGCAAGTTTTAGTTATTCATATATTAGTTATGTAGGTATTAGTTATGCAAGTATTAGTTGTGTAGGTGTTAGTTATGTAGGGTTTAGTTATTTAGAGATTACAATACATGAATTATTAATTATTGAATATTTTAATTTATTATAAAATAAAATATATTATTTATAAATAAAAGATAAAAAGTAAAAAAATTAAAAAAATTAAAAAAATTAAAAAAATTAAAAAAATTAAAAAAATTAAAAAAATTAAAAAAATTAAAAAAATTAAAAAAATTTTATATATATATATATAACATTCATATTTTCTAAAAAATAAAAAAATTACATCAAATAAAAAAAATAATATATTTTTTATCTTTTTTGATTTTTTTAATATTTTTATTATTTACAAAAAAAGTATCAAATTAAAAAGATTTTAAAGTAAATAGGGGTAAATGTGTAATTTTATTATTTTAATCATGTATATCTAATACCACATAACTTATTCCACCTTCTACCCCACATAAAATTATACATAGATTTTCTCATAAGTTATGTAAGTTTTAATTATGTAGAATTACTAAAAACACAATCAAACATTGTATAACATTAATACATGAATAACTTTTATACAACATTTAAAAAACCTACCAATTAAGTAATGTATAAAATTAATACATAAATAACTTTTATCTAATTTGATAATCAAATATGGTATAAAATTAATACATAATAACTAAGTTATTCATGTATTAAATTGAGTCTATACCATAACCAGCGGCCCTTAATGGTTAATATCCGAATGCTTAAAGATTCCGATCTAAAAAATAAATGGCTTTTAGAAACCATTTGGATTAGCTGATAAGCTTCAAGTGTTGAAAATTGTTTTTAAGTACTAAAACCAATTTTATAAATAAATGATTATGTATTTTGATATTAGTGTTGAAACTGCTAATAAGTTGTTGACTAATAAGTTGTTGATATTTTTGGTAAAAAAGTGTTGATAAACTATTCTTTTGTTATAATGACTATAAAACCTTCTAATTTTTTTCAAAATTTAAAAATTTAGAAGTCTCCTTATAAAGAAAAGGAGGAACAACAGATATAGAGTGAAGAGGACGTTAGGAATTTTGGTTTGGAAAAGATATTTTGAGAACTAGAAAAATATATTAAGGATAAAATAGTAAAATGCTTGGTTGAACCAAAAGTTGTTTTAAACTGGAAAATCATAAGTTAGGAATGATGAGCTTATGACTTTTGGCTTATAAGTATTTTCGTGTGTTACCAAAACGCGTAGATAAGCTAGACAATGCTTATAAGACAGTTTGACCAGCGGTTAAACTTATAAGCTGTTCAAACTAGCTTGTAAGCAGAGGCAAATCCAGATTTCAAGTAGACTGGTGCATCATTGCTTTTAAGAAATAAAAGGGCACTGCTAAAAAGTTTTTTTTTTTTAAAAAACAAGAAGCACTGCTTTAAAAAAATGCAAAAAAGGGAGCATATGGGGTTTGAACCCTCAGCCTTTAAGTTTGAACTTATAAATTAAAGCAATGAACCACCCAATCTTTTTTGACAATGGGTGCCTTCAGATAATTATAAATATATTTTAAAAATTATACACATAATATATCGAGTTTAGTCGGATGACCACGGGTTCACGTGACTCATTTTATACACATTGCTTGTAAGCACTTTCTAACTTGTCTACATGGTTGGTTAACAACAAAGTGCTTATAAGCAAAGTGCTTATTAGCCAAAAGTCATAAGTTGATCATCACAACTTATGGCTTTTTAGCTTATAAGCTCTTTTGGTTTGACCAAATATTTTACTATTTTATCCTTAATATTTTCTTTAATTCTCAAAATATTTTCCCCAAAACAAAACTTCCTCTTCATTCCATATCAGCGGTTAGTCCTTTTATTTGCACGAAAAATATTTGAATTTATAATTTTTTGAATATAATTTAAGAGTATTTTAGGCCTCATTTGTTTTCATTAAGATTAAGATATCTAAATCTGAATGCAAATCTGAATGATTAAGAGGTTGTCTCTAGATCTAGACACTGAATGAGTAAGACTATTTTTTTCAACATTTGAATGTGCATAATTTATTTATTTGTAAACATATTAAATATAGAAATTCAAATAATTAAGTATTAAAAAAATCAATTTAATAAAATAAATTTGTGATATGATAAAAAATATATATATTTATGTTCGCTAGGATAGTTTAGATGCTTTGTAGNGTCATACCGCTAGGATAGTTTAGATGCTTTGTAGTGATGGTGGTGGTAATGATCGGTATTAGTTGCTAGTAATTGTGGTGGTGATGATGGACGTGGTCGGTTTTGTAGTGACTGGGGTGGTAGTGACGGTTGATATTGGTGGTTGTGATAGTGAAGTCAGTTGCTATTAGTAATTGGCATTGTTGATGGTGGTGGCTGAAGAATGTGGTGGTTTGATGATATGTTGGTGGTAGTTGTTGGTAGTTGGTGGCGGTGCTAGTTGTGATGGTGGAGGTGGTTGGTAGTAGGTATTAATCTTAGTGGTGGTAGAGGTGGAGGAGGCGGTGACAATGACAGTGGTGGTGGTGACAGTAGATATAATTATAAATGTAAAGGTGAAATGTGTTGTAAAGACTGACAGCAGTAGTAATTGCTAGTGGTTGTTGTGATGATAAGAGTGGTTGGTGATGGTAATGGTGATTGGCAATGTTAGTGGTGGTGGTTGGTTGTTGACGACGGTAATGGTGGTGATGGTTGTGATGACAGAGGTGGTTAGCGGTGGTGGCCGGTAGTTGTGGACAAAGCAGTGGTGAAAATTATCCACAAATAACCTTTTAATGATATTAAGATTTTGTTCCAGATCTTAATAATTAAGACCTATTCAGACCAAATAAGCGTTTAAATCTTAATGAAAACAAATGCACTTAATGACCTAAGGTCTGAACCATTCAGATTCAAACCTCCATTAAATGCAAAAAAATGAGGCGTTAGTTATTCTAACAAAAAAACAACTTATCAACACTTTTTACCAAACACAAACTTGTTATCAACAGTTTAAGCACTTCTATCGAAACATGTAACTGCTTATTTATAAAATCAGTTTAAGCACTTAAAAATGCTTTTCAGCACTTTAAGCTTATCAGCTATTTACAATCCAAATGGGCTCTTAATAACTAAGATCTTAATGATTAAGGCCTTCATTGGAGTGCGAAAAAATAAGGCGTTAGTTTATATTTGTTTAGGTCTAGGTCTAAGTGTGTCTTCTTTTTGTTGATAATTCCAAAAGACCCCTATGTATTGAATAAGAATAAAAGGCTTGGGGAGAAAGATTGAAATATTCTTATCTGATAAGTGGAATATGGATTGAATGGAAAAGAATATTCCAAGTGACAAGCTCTTATTGGTCCTAATCTTTTGGTTTTTCTGATTTGTCTTTTGTTAATAATTAAAATTCCATCCTTTGAGCCGAGGGTCTAATGGAGATGACCTATCTACCCCAAAAAGGTAGGGGTAAAGTCTGTGTACGTCCTACCCTCCCCAAACTCTAAGGAATTACATTGGGATGTTGTTGTTAATAATTAAAATGCTAGCTAAGTATTTCTAGATTGGAAAAATATGTAAAAGATAAGTTAGACTTAAGGAAAAATTCAAAGAGAATATTTTTTTGTATCTTTTTTTCCTTTGCAAATGAAACAAAAGTTAAAACTGGTAACTGTATGTATATTTCATCATATGAGAAAAACAATACATAGGTTGTACTGGAATCATATTTATAAATTCACTCCAAAATTCTAATGTCCTATTTCTATCTTGAATCTAAAGCAATAATAAGAGACAATATCATTTGAGTATAACTGGTTACACCAAAAACATAGGATCAAAATACAATTCATTTTGATCTTCTGTATACTATTTACTATGTTCTCAAAACATCTAGAGTTCCTCTCCTTCTATATTGTCCCCCAAATGCTTGCTGGGATAATTCTCCATCTACTTCTGTTCTTAGCCTACCAGACCTGTTTCCTCCCAACTTTGAAGTGCTTCTGTAATCCTTCCAGGCATAGTCCATGATATGCCTTTGAGATTTAAGAACAGTCTCCAAAGCTGTCATGTGATCTTGCAATGAAAAAATAGATGATTAAATGTCTCTGCACTATCACCACAAAAGCAACATCTAGAACATTATGGTGCCACTCTCCTCATCAAGTTGTCTTGAGTCACTGCTGCTTCCTTAGCTAGCAATCATACAAAACAAAAACAAAAGTTACATCTAAAAAACGCAACTACTTTTTTGGTTTACAATTTTCTCAAATCAAAACCTACTAAAAATGAAATTAAAGTTAAAAGGTCAAGATTAACCCAAGAAAATATTTAAAAGCTAAAAAAGGTGTAAAATTCAGGTTTGGTAAAAAATCAAGTGTTCACACAAATCTGTTGTCAAAACACATGTTTTCAGTTCTAGTGACCCTAGGTGTAGATCTATGAACTATGTCAAACATGCTATTGGATTGATGCTATTATGTTGAGTAAACTATATTTCCTATAATAGATNTAGGAGTTAAGCGTCATTAATTTTTATTTCTTGTAATTCACTTAATTAACCACTAAATTTTATTCTTTTTTTCCAAAAGCCACCTAATGGTGGTGGTGGTAGAAGTACTTTTCACGAGAAATATTTGAAATAAACTATCATCAAATAAGAAGATAAGAAAGCTGGCAAACAATTCGTTGATGTATATGTTCCATACATTTGAGCAATGAGCATTAAGTATGAAGCAATGTCAAAAATTAATCATACTTAGATTTTAGAACGGATGTTCTTTTAATATTTTAGCTTGATTTCTTTGAGATTTTTTAAACAAGAAAACAAATGCAGGAACTGGCTATGCTCTGTCTGTTGATCTCCTCGTGAAAATTATGTTCCTGCGATTTCATATCTTTCACTGACAATTGCTGCCGGGTTTTGCCTCCCCCCTCTAATTCAACCGGTGTGATCTTCAAGGATGCATTTTTTATGTTTAATAAATTGCAGAGCTTAGAAATATTAAGCATGAGATTGAGAATCTCATTGTTCAATGTCGATTTTTTCTTTAAGCAGCACCACCTTTCTGTCATTCTGATTCATTGATATTTTCTTTTTGTCGGAAATTCACTCTTTGGTTCTTATTGGTTTATTTTTACAATTTAAGCGAGTTAACTTGATTTTGAAAATCAGGGAGGAACTTAAATTCTGAATGCATAGTAGTATTCTAACACCAATGACAATGATGTTGCTGCATTGGGTTTGACATCTCTATTTTTCTCATGTGTCTCTTTTTGACTTGTTCTGTTCCTCTTCACCGTGGTGCTTTTGCTTCTTCATAGATCCTGAAGGGAACCAGATATTCACATTTTTCCTCTCTGCAATTTCCAATTGTGATAGCTGATTTCTGCCACACTAACGAGCTTGGTGCCTGAACTTTTTTATTTTGCATTGCAGAAAGATGGACCAGGAGCCCCAGGAGGGCAATCATGGACTGTGCAGTGGCTGAAATTTGATAATTCCTACTTTAAGGTGCTTTGTAATGATGATAATATGTCAAAGTTTGAAGAAACAACATGACTTATTTGTTCTCATTCTTCACCTAAAATTATTTGGTATAGGATATTAAAGAGAGACGAGACAACGATCTGCTAGTTTTGCCAACAGATGCTGTTCTTTTTGAAGATCCTTCATTTAAGGTGGAATAGTATACCACAGCTTCATGAAATCTATCATTACAATCTAAATTTGTTTCTACTGAAAATTTAAGTGCTTGCAGGAATATGCAGAGAAGTATGCTGTAGATCAAGACTCATTTTTCAAAGATTATGCAGAAGCACATGCTAGCCTGAGCAACCTTGGAGCCAAATTTGATCCTCCTCAGGTATGTTTGCAGTCTTTTCCCATCTATATTTCTCCTGAGTTGTACACTCCAACCCACTCTTTGACTTGTAATAAAATAGATAAACTCATCTCAAATGATTCCATTTTAAATGAACAAAAATTGTTGGCTGTTGTGATTATTTGGGCTTTTTGCATCCTCCTCCCGCTGGCTTTCTTCCATGTGCTTGTGCTGTAAGCTTATTTTGCGGTGGTAATATACATGCTTTACTTAAGCATACATCACTAGACCGATCAATCATCCAATACTTTTTTAATATTATTTTAATTAGCAAGTTATTGAAAGATGCTAATGTGTTTGGAATTTGCTTTAACAGGGGTTCTCCATTTAAAACAGCTTTACCCGAGGTCAACCAGAGAAGTTTGTGACAGCCTACCGGTAAGCTTCATCTTAAATATCATCCCCTTTGTCCTTTATTTGATACTAGTCAAAATTATCATCCACTTTTGCATTTTAATCCCTCGAGATACCCAACATGTATATGATTAACCATTCCTTTTCATGGTTGCTGCAGGATTAAGTACAACTTATCATCTCTACTTCTGCCATTACTTTTAATTAGACAAGATCAAGCTAAGACCAAATCCTGTGTGCTCAAACTTGAAAGCCTAGTGGAGAGAAATAAATTCAATGAGTCTTCCCTGTTTGAATTGCAGAGAGAGCTCTTGGATGCTGTGAACCAAAATATTCCAGCAGAATATGAAGGTTTATGGGGTAGCCCAGATAAGCCTCTCCCGACAAACTATTTTATAAATATCATGATTCTAATTGGTGTTTGGCACATTTGACATCTCTGCTTGGGAATTAAGGTGTTTTTTTTTTTGTTTGTTTGACTGATATGATGGGAAATAAGCATTTTGTTTTCAATTCACGTTCTTGATTTAGGATAATTTTGCAATTACTCACGATATTGCTGGTTATGTACATGCTACTTGAATTATACAGTTTTGTGGGTTGAAATTCACTCAATAAGGACTGGTATAGCTGCAATTTTCTACTTTTAACTTTTGGTGCTGCTTCTGTGGCTTTTTCTGATCGTACATTGTTGTCTAGTTCACACTGCCCTATATGTTGTCATCAAATCTGGCATCTTTTTACATGCCTGCTTGGATCTTCCTCGTTCCTAGAAACAACAACGAAATGAAATTTTCACAATCTAGTCCTTCCATTGACACTAAAAAAATGCTTTTACTAGAGGTATGTTCCGTTTACGTTAAAATGAAGAGATGAGTTGTTGTTCATATACGTTAAAGTCATCCAAAACCTCAATAGTTTACTTTAAAAAGCTTATGGTAATATTGAGCATGGAGTTGACTATTATTGTTCATTAGGGTAATAATAGTACTGGATAGGATGCCTTGATCCTTAACGATTATTGTTCATTAGGGACGACACTAGTTATGCTAGAACAACAAGACATCTTACACTGATCAACTATGAAATTATCTCAATCATCAATACAATAATGCACTAATTGAGAAACAAAGAAATCTAAAAATATACTTTATGTGGTCGAGCATATAATTCGGACTACTAAACTCAAACTGTTCAATTTGAAGATTAACAAATCCAATCATGATATTACAAAAGCTCAATTGAAGCCATTTATCCATTTCGGACTGAACACTAGATCGTCATCTAAAGAAAAAAGTGTCACTGCATTTTTTTTTTCCTTCCGGCCTGTTTGACTAACAGGCTAAGTTTTTGAGAGGTCAAATGTACTTAATTTTTAAAAAGATAAGGTATTTGACTAAGTTTTGAGGAGAAAATAAGTGTTTCTGAAGAGTAGCAAAAACTGTTTTTCAGAAGCCTAACAGAAATAGATTTTCTCCAAAAGTACTTTTTTTTTAAAAACACCTTTGAGAAAAATACATTTAGAAAGCACTTTAAAAAATTAACCAAATACTATGACTACTCAGAAGTGTTTTTATATTTATTGATTAAATACAATTTATTTTTCATTAAAAATATTTTTCAATCAAAGAGTTTATGCCAATGTTCCCTAACAAAATGGGATGTTAATGGTCCTTTTTGAAAAGGAAACAATTTTGAGTATTTCCTTCACTTTGGAAGGAATATCCAAAAACAAGTTACAATCATTAATAAATTTGACCATTACACTAAAATATACTATCTGCATTGGAGTAACATAAACCATATGCTCACTCCGAATTTCTTTTTAAATGCATCTCGAAAGTAAACCATCTAACTATGTTTTGTAATGTAACTTGCTTTTGCTTTTTTAACGATCAAAAGGCAAATTATAGAGTCCACTTGTCCAGCATCTAATCACTGAACTTCTATTAGTAGCAATTTTCAACTTCACTCGAAACCACGGTAACACAACATTTACTTCAACTTGAGGGAAGCAATTCTATATTAAGTGCGGAGCTGAGCTGAACTTAGGATTTGAAGATAATGGAACACTATCAAAAGGAATACATGTTAGTCGAAGCGGTATCACGTATTGCTTTATCAAAAAATATTTATCACATAAAACTCAGTATATTGCTAATAAGTAGAATTTAAACGAAATAAATTATCATAATTTGATGTACGGTCTGATGGTCTTGGTACTTAATTTATGCTTTGAGGTCCTTAGTTTGAATCTTGCATCATTCATTTTTATTTGCATTTTTATGAAAAATGATAAGAAAAATGCAGTTATGAAAATTCGAACACGGTAGCCAAGCTCACGCAAAAGGGATTACATACACTTACCAAACCAATGCACCAAGTTGGCTTTTGTGTTTGAGAATGCACAAATAAATGTATAATACTTCTATAGATATATATACATAATTTTTTTTCGAAGTTAACAGTGCATGTGCACCGTCACACTACCATGTGGGTCTGCCTCTAATTAAGTGGTTGGGATAATACTCCTTTCATGTTTTTTTACTTGATAAATATATTTAAAATACTTATTTCAAAATAATTATCAATTTAAAATTGTAGTTGCATGTTCCGAATAAAAAAAAAGAAAAGTAAAATAGCTAGCTAGCATTGACCATGAGTGACCGCCATAACATAAATAAGGAATTTATTTAGGAAAAATCACGTACGTTGCTTAATAAATATTCGTATTCAAAAGAATTGTGTTAATAGCTTATTTTGATTCAGTTGCACTGAATACACAAGGGAATCACTGCCAACCACAATAACATGGGTGTTCTGGGATCGATCGATGGTGTTATTTTGCCAATTTTTCTTCTCTTCTCTGTTACGGAGTCACGTACAGTGATACACCAATTATATTTTATGTATCACACTGAAATTTTATAAAATATAATTGTGATACATTGAAATACGTGACATACAAAGGTATGTTGTATGTATCTTTGATAATGACAGATGATTATTTGTTGTATTTATATATAGATTTGAGTTTTCTTCTATATTTCATTGTATCAGAGAAGACAAAACACAATCTATCTGAGCAAGCACATCCAGCTTGTCGTAATTATATGCTTTGATATCGCGAAATTAAGTGAACACATACCGTCTATATAAGCTAGTAACAATTGAACAGTAGCTACGAATGAATACACCTCAAATTAGCGCAAATAAATACAAGTGATACAAAATGGTAATAATTGATATAGTAGAGAGAATAAATACAAGTGAAATTAGAGCGAATGAATACAAGTGATATAGTTGGTAACAATTGATATAAGTGTTCGAAGTTGTAATTAGATTCTAAATGTGTATGAATATAAATAAAATTAGAGCGAATGAATACGAGTGATATAAGTTGGCTGTAGTTAATACAAGTGATTTTTTCAAAAAATTATACCATTACTCCAGAGCAAATAGATACAAGCTATTAGCAACTGATACAACCTATTAGGGCATTAATACAGCCTACTACCAAACTGATACAATATGTAAACCAAAATAGTAGCTATAAATGATAAATAAATTTAAATTTAAAATATCAAAAGATATTCATACTTCATTAATTTTATTTTTCCTTTTTAAAAAGCTAATACAATATTATTTGTAAATCTATAACTAGTTACCTATAAAGGTTTTTATTTTTAGTACATAAAATATAAATTAACCCAATTTAGCAACCTATTATAGCAATAAATTAAAACTAACCCCATTCTTTTTTTACTATTCATACTTGCAATGCTCAATGATGTTTTTTTTTACCCCTCCCCGAGAGTTTCCACCCCTTTTTGCTCTTTTAGTGACTAAATCATGTTAAAATAAGTTAGGTTTATAAGTATTAATTATATGACTAAAAATTATTTAAAAAAATTATGTATTTTTACTGTGTAAACTCATGCAAAACTAAAGAATAACTATCTAATATTGTTGCCGTTCCTAGTGTTGAGTGAAAATTTCTTTTGTTACCTCTTAGCATTAATATTAATTTGGTTTTGATTTAAACTTTGTTTGAGTTACTAACAACTGCGGGTTATAAAATATATTGGACCATTCAAAATTCTAATATCAAGTTTAAAATAATATGTAAAAAGACAAATTTTAAAAAAAGTTTAAGAAATATTTATAAATAACATTAAAATTAATAATTTTATTTACAACATATTTTAAAAAATTTATATACATGTAATGTCGGATTAATTTGGTTCGATTTAATCTTTTTTAGTTAAAACCAACTAATCAATTATGATTAATTTTTTTTTCAATATCAAATTGAATTTTTTTTCTTGTATGACTTAAATTCATCTTCATGAACTTGTATGATTTCTTCTAGTGTGGCTATTTTCTGAAATACATTGCCAAATATAGAAATACTCCAACTTTTTAGAGCCTGCCTAACCTTGTTCAGCTTATGGTGAAAAATCACTAAAATCAGCCACCCAATGTTCTTTTATCAGATCTACAAATGTATGATGTTTAAAAACTTAAATGGTTTAACTATACTTTCAATAGTCTGCTCTATATCTATATCTATATCTATGTTTCACTTTCATTCTTGGAAAGATGTCCATTAGCTTTTAACCTCTTGAAAATACAATCTTGTCAATTCACAGCTGTTCAAACAATTTGCAAACTCCTCTGTCTCTTGAAAATTGACTTCACAAGAAGCATAAACAACAGTCACAAGAATATCTTGTCTTAATACTTGATGTCAAATGTTGTATGTGATCCTCAATCATTGATATTTGAATGTCATCAGAAGCAAATAACCATATCTTCCCTCAACAATTTGCCCATGCATACTGATATCCCAATCTTCCTTTGAAAGTATTAAATTATAATGATTCCTTCTATTAAGATTAATCAACCTCTCAAAAGCTTGCTGACTGTTAACTGATCTTATATTCCCGAATATAAATTTGTTTATCATTCATGACTATGTCTAACTGGTTGGGGAATTTCCTTTGTGTTTTTTCCACCCCTTTGTTTGTCTTAATGATACAAAGCTTGTTGTATGTTCTTGTCCAGTAGTAAATTATCTAATTCTCCCGTCTGTATTCTCTAAATATGGATTCATGTGTGCCACCTGCTCTACCTCCCTCTATTTTAAAATTAATAATTTTTTTATTTCAAAATAAATACTGCATTACGATATTAATAACGTTGTTCCATTTTTAGCTTTATTTAAATAGAAGGAGTTTTACAAGATCAAAAAACTACTAAAGAGTAATATTTTTATGCCCAAGTTAAATACTTCATTTATTTTAATAGCTTTTTGATTATTTTACCCCTTTAAAATATCTCACCATATTATCTTTTTCTCAATAAAGATAGCTTTTAAATTATTTTATCCTTTTAAAATATCTCACTATATTATCTTTTTTCAATAGATGTTTATTATGTATCTATGTCAACTTCATCGATGATGTACTTCCTCTTAATAAATATAATTAAAACATAGGGTAAAATGAAAAAAAAAGGCTATTTAATTTTATTTTGATTTTAAAAAATGATAATTATTTTGAGACGATTAATTTTAGTAAGAACGAACCGAAGGAGTATTGATTAGTTTTTAAAAAATTACTCTCTAATCCATTTTAATTGTCATGCTTATAAAAAAAAAGGTCCAAAATAATTATTATTTTAGGTGAATTAAGATATAACTAATGATTTATATTCACTTTTATATTTACTCAATAAATGTGGAGAGAAATTAATGTAATGAAAAAGAGAGTAATATTAAATTAAATATAAAGAGATATTAAATTAAATTATAAAGAGTAAATTTTTAGTTAATATCCTCTTAAAACGTACAAAGAAAAACATAAATAAATAAAATAAATTGGAGAGAATATAATTCATTGTTTTTCCTTGAATTTCTTGAGAGGGGGCCATATTTGTATATTCTCTTTGGCCGATATTACTTGCTCACTTTCTTTTTTTACGGACACCTTATAAAATCTCAAGTAAGAAGGATATTTTTATTAATTTACTTTTTCATTTTTTTTAATTACAGTATCAAAATTAATATGTGATAAATTAACTTTTTGAAAACTTTATAATATTATATTTTTAAAAACAATAATTAAGAGTAAAAAAATTAATTATTTTTTATCATAATTTTATAAATCAATAAATAAATATTTTTAGTAATATGAACGGAGGAAGTAATACATTAAAAAGTCAATTGATGAAGAATCTTAGGTGGTTTGTTGGATGGACATGTTTGGTGGTCACAATCTCCAAACAAGTCAACTGCCCATATTTACAGTAGATGATGTCTCCTTTGGCTCTAATTTGCTTCTCCAAACATGTCACACTGCTATTATGATTTGACAATTCTTGATTTTTCTTTTCTTCCAAGTTCCTTTCATTCTTAATCTCTAACAAAGAAAATAAGATTTAATTATATATTTATACGGTATAATATTAAAAATATGAAGATTATTAGAAATGTTGAATAAATTCTTGCATTCATTAAAAACTTTATAATAGATAAAATTGTCATTTATTATTTAGTTATTATTCTAATATTTAGGATTTTAAAATTAATTAAAGTTTTAACTATTAAATTTTTACTTATTTGTAAAATATAAAAACTCTTAATATTTAGTACTTTAAAATTGACTAAAATTTTATTTTAAATGAAAATGTGATTTATAAATTGTGTTTATCAATGTGATTTTTGTAATTGCGATATATAATATTTGTCTAATGCGATTTATAAATCGTGTTTATCGAAAATACTATTTACCAATCGGTATGATTGAATCAATTTATAAATGGTGTTTGCTTAATATTGTTAGCGAATGGGACGAGTATATTAAAAGTCCTAGCATTTAACACGTTAAAATCAATTCAATTTTTGTTAACTTATAGCAATCTTTTCATCATTAAACTAATTAATTCTCCATCACAATTTTTAACTTCATGGTATAGAAAAATATGTATATCAAGTTGTTTCAATTAACTAAATGTTCATATTCACTCTAGTTAAATTCATATTATTTTCCGCTTCAATTTATAATAAGATATTTTATTAGACACGAGATTAAGAGAAAAAGAAACTTTTTGTCGAATCATCTCATAAAAGGTAAAATGAAAAGTTTAAGATTAAGTTATACCTAAATATTTAAAGTAAGCCTTGTAGCAAAATGTCGCTCACGCTTATCCTTTTTAAAATAAATTTCACGATTGATAAAATAGTCATTTAATTATTTTTCTAATATTAATAATCAGTTAATTAAATTTTTACTAATTAAAATCCTTTCTTATTTGAATATATAGAAATTTTTAATATTTACAAGTTTAAAAGTGATTAAGATTTTATTTTTTAATAAATAATGCATACGTCAATAAAATCGGTAATTTACAATGCAAAGCAATATATGGTTAGAACTGAAAATATAATTTAAAAAGGATAGCCCGATTCACAAATTTATTATGCTGACAGAGCCTGGTAAACAAATGCACCCTAAAAAGTGTGATATATGGGACAATCTCTGTCATATCAGAAATACTAATGGCTGTTTTTACTAATTTTGATGAGTTTTCTTAGTTTTGTGGCATAATAATTATTTAACAATCAATCACAAATAAATAATACATTTATAATATAATACTAAATTCTTATTAGTGTCAAATAAATGCACAAATTACAATACGATTTCGTAAGTGCTAATTATTTGATAATTTATACTATATGTTCTAATATACTCTATAACTTTGTATTCGATGCGTCTTCTAGAATAATAGTATTTATTATTAAATGTTAATACATTAATAGTGTATAGAAATATAAATGGATAATAATATAACGTAAATATATATATATATATATATATATATATATATATACACACACACATATATATATATATAAATTGATGTATTTAAATGTGCATGTAAAATGAATGACTTTTTTGTTATTTTCAATAAAATATTGATTCTATAACATTTTTGTTCAATAAAGCAGATATTAAAATAAATTAAAGAAAGAGAATTTGATCAAACTCTTAGATATGATCATTTATCAATTTAAAATTTATAATTTTAAATTATTATATTATTACACAAATATATCTTTTAAATATTATTTATGTTATTTTAAAATTAAATTATATGTTATAGTGATCCGATTTCTCACGTTACTATAAATTCAAAACTTTCAATAGTAATTCCAACAAATTTGAAATACAAAATGGTTACGCTAATCCGTGAAAGAGAAAATATGATCGTTATTTGCTTCTGTTGTATCGCATCTTCTTCATTTCTTCATTAAAAAAATATATTTTAATATTATTATAGTGGAAATAAATATTTTCTTTATTTTCTAAAATAAATGATGTTTTAATTTTTAATTTTATTTAAAATATGGTATTTTTAGTATATAATCAAGAAAAGATATTAACATATTCTTTTCAATTTTACCTTATTTAAAATGGGAGATTTTTACATGTTCAAGAAAATATTAAAGAGTTACATTTTTAAAATATTTATTAGGTGGGCAGGGTAAAAGTTCATTTTATTTTCAGAAATAGTTTCCTTGGCGTTACGCTCCAAGTTAAAAACTCCATTTATTTTAAAATAGAGGAAGTAATAATAAGTGGTATTATTTTTTATCAAACTAAATTTGCACAATTTCTGACTATCTTTTAATAATGAATCAAAAAGGTTACTTCATTTTATAAATAATATCTAATTGGCAAGTTTTTGACAAATAATCTTGAAAGTTGCCGTTTTTGTTTTTTACTGTCATTTTTATATTTTTTAAAAGTAGTTTTTGTTTCAAAATCGTTAGGCAAAATTGCTGCCTTATCAAGACACTGTGTTATTATAAATCAAATTTATTGAAAAGCAGGTCCAGATACCTTACATGAACTTATCACACACACGCAAGATTTTTATCTGACCAAACACTGGCTTGATGACAATGAGGTGTTCAAGCTTGTCTATCCGCAACAAATGAATTTTGCTACCACAGATAATCACCAATGAATGACTTGTTCCAGAGCATGCAAATTTTTGTGTTTGACAATGCTGAAATTCTTCCTAACAATTTTTCTTGTTCCAAGATTATTTTAAATTTCTGCCATATGGATAAAAATTTAAATCAAAACATCATATGACACGCCAGCCAAAGCAAGCAAATACATGCAATAACAATAATGGCAAAAAATATTAAATATACTTCGGAGCAGAGTAATAATTACGAAATGAATATTTTTATGTTTTCAAATATAGCAACAAAATATTATCAAAACTAGCAGATTTTGAAATTTAAAAAAACACGCATTACTTTTAACTTCCAGGCAAATCATGCCTATTAGTTACTTTTAATCCTACGCAAGACTGATACTTTAATTTCCTTCCATTTATTTTTATTATTTTTTTCCGCTTAATAAATGGAAACTTAATTCGTACTCATTAGCTGATTTCTAATCAAAGTTAAAAATCTTTTTTTTCTTCTTCTATAAGAAAATCGAAACCATTTTTATTACAATTTAGAAAGAAGTTTTAATCATATATATATATATATATATATATATATATATATATATATATATATATATATATATATTGATAATCGTAGATACATTATCTTCTATTTAATCAGTTTGTTTTTTTAAGAAACATATGCACAACAAAACAAAATTGCGAATATATTTTCTTTGTTAATTGATTTATAATTTATAAATATTATGATAATTTAATTTAATTTAATGTATATCAATTTCTAAACATTCTGAATCCTTAATCTTGATAACACTTGATTGTTATATAAAAACAAACAAAAATACTCTAACACAAGAAAATGCAAAAAAATGCAATTAAAAAATTTAATGTATACAATTTCTAAACATTCCGCAAGCATATGAGCCACTAAACTTAATACTTTTAAATTATATACAAACTCAATAATTAATCAAATATATCAACATATCAAAAAGAAGATGAAAAATAATGCATTTTAAAAGTTAAGTTAAATCAATTTCTTAACATTTTACAAACATATGAGCCATTAAATTCCTCGATAACACTTTTACTTATATACAAATTCAAACATAAACCAACATATCAATATAATCGCACAACAAATATTGAAAACCGTGCATCCGAGGCAGCGCGCCACAAAGAATTGGGAATGTGGTGCGTGAACTGAAGAATCAAGGCGAACACCTCCAGTTTGCATCAAGCAAGTAAAAAAAAAGAAATATGATATGATATAATTTTAAATATTACTATATTAATATATATTAATTGTTTGATTTTAGTAAAATATAAAATATTATCATTGTTATAGATATTTTTAATTTTGGTTTTGATCTCAAAATAATATAAAATATTATTAAATGAACAGACATTAATACATTGTATCAATAGTAGCAAGAAGAATCTAAATCTCACACATAGGCTTCACTTTTGTATAAATATAATAAGGATATACTTCATGGTAGAGTCAACAAGAGTTAAAGAGAGAATGTCATTTTTCTTCATTTTGATAATGCACAATAATTATTTGATAAAATATTTAAAGATAAAATTACAAAATAATATAAATAAACCTACATCGGTCAGTGTATAAGAAAGTAATACCTTGAATTTGGCTAATTATGGTTGATTATAAATTACATTTATCATCTCGTCAACAATAATATATCGCTCTACATATATCATCAAACAAATCTCACACAAGCTTACGAGACACACATGCAACGCACGTGTCTGTGACTAGTATATAATATAAGTGAGAAGACAAAGTGAAAAGTTGAATTACGATTTACTCCCTATTATAAATTAAATATTATTAATTTTTTTAATTTTTTTAATTTTTTTATTATTTTTGAATTTTGTAATTTTTTAAAATAAAATTTGAATTACAATTTTACCTCTATTATAAATTAAAATGTTATAAACATCTAGCTAATTAAATATTAATTAGTAATAACTTTATTAAATATTAATATTAAAATATCATATAACTATGCTTCGTTTCTAAAAGTGGGAAGCTCCCCGACCTATAGTTGAAAACTGAAAGACTAAGTTGCCCATTATTGAACGTCATTTTACCCTTTCCAACTAGACTATTCTTATAATTTTTAACAAAGTTGAATGACATTTTCTCCTTCAATCAAACATAAATGTAACTCTTCTTAATTCTAATTAAATTCATTCTACCCTTCAATCTAGATCATTCTTATAATCCCAACAACGCTTGGACATTTTCTCCCAATCAAACACAAATGTAACTCTAATTCTAATTAAATTATTAAGAAAAATTAAATGTGAAACATTAAGATGATCAATTTTAGGGAGACTTTTGGATTTTTTGAGAATAATCTAAGCTCTAGAGCAATTTATTTCTTGAGTAATGAATAAATAATCATTAAGTTTTACTACATCCATTAATTATAACTTTAAAAGTTGTAATAACTAAAGTATTCATTTTTCAAACTAAATACATTATCATGTAATAATAATAATTATCCTTCCCAAGGAAACCAATATATACACAGTTAAAATGTTAATGAATTATTAAATTCTAAATCTTTGTGAAAACCCCATTAATATTCAATTTTATTTTGATCAAATATTTGCTTTTATAAATAGACTTGAATTAATTAAGATATTTTAATTACTTTCAATAAAAATATGCAACTTTTTATGAGACCAATCTACCGACCTCTTGCAAAAAGTAGGAAATTCTTGAGTTCAAACTTGAATTTACTAAATATTCATGACTCTTATACAATATTCACTTATTTTTTAATTTTAAAGAATTATTTAATATTAATTTTATATATTAGAAAGTTTATCTTGAAATATTAAATTTCATCTTGTTGGGCTCTTAATTGTAAGCAATTTATTGCAATAATGTTTTAAGATGAATATCTTTAAATTCTCATGCATTCTTTTTATCTTCTAAAGATAACATTTGTAGTATTTTATTACTCCTTAATTTTTTTATCTTCTCATTTTATTTTTATTTTTTACCATTGACCTTCAATATTTTGAGCCATATATATTTCTGTTAAAAACAATCCTTCCACTTATAAATAGAGTTTTCTAAAGTTGTTTAATATATATCATTCATGTAAATTCCAAACTACATGAACTCGAGGATGAATTGGTGGACACAAAGAAGATATAAAAGTATTAGTGTTCATTTTAGAATTTTATAGCTTTTTTTAAAATTATATTTTCACTATTTATAGCTAAATTTATGTAATATGAAACACGAATATAATATTATTCTTCATATTTGCTTACAAACTAATTTTATTACGCAGTGAATTAACCATATGACATTGTTAAATTAATGGTTATACAATTATTTTCTTTTTTTCTTTTTACTTTTTTTTTAAAACAAAATTAAGTGGTGTGATATAGATCTTTCACATGGATTATGGACTGCTTTTAAATATTTTTATTGCTATAACTATTATTTTTTTATTTATGTATGCCCTAAAATTCATAATGATTTACTAACCATCATAAGGAAGACATATGTCGATCAAATCTCTACACAACTTATATAAAATGTTACTTTCATTCTATTATAACTTTTTATGTGTATGTAGTTATAAAAAATAGACTATAATTTTTTAAAGACAACCGTTGTATTTGTATAGAGAAACATATATTTAGTAGAATATATTTTAGTATGCAAATTATATTTAAATCATCTTTTCTATTTTCTTTGGGCTGCAAAATATGATCTATATATAAACACATTAATTAATATAAGATTAATCAGGATGCATAAAAATATTATGCGATAAATAATTAATAATACAGGAGATTAGACTCAGAAAATTTTACATAGTAATAGAGGACAAAGATTTTGTGTGTGTGTGTGTGTGTGTGTGTATATATATATATATATATATATGTTAAATATATGCAGCCAAATTGACATGAGAAATTTTGCAAATATTTAAAAGGTTATTTCTTTATTTATTATGTTATTTGTAGTTATAAAAAAGATTTTTTTTTATTAGGAAATAATTTTTTTTATAAACAAAGCTAATTAAAACATAGTAAGAATTGAACAGTTTATGACTTGCAGTATTTTAGCTCATTTCAATTTGGTAGAATTTTTGAGCTAACAATAATCCGCCTAATATTAACTTTGTCCATTTTAATTCGTCCAAATTCAACCTAGCCCTCCATTTGACACCTTTGCTCGTAGTTACCATTGGTAATTCCACCCTTTAGAAAGCTGTTTGCACTACTATTCTTATTACCGGTGGATTTCAATTCTTGTTCTTAATACTCATTTTAATAAATATTTATGGGTCAAAATGATCCTAATTATAAACTAATTCTTGCTAGATGTTAATTTCACAAGATAACTTTTTAAGAGAAGGTCCGCCTTGGGGCATAAGTTCTATTACATTTGATCTATAAAGACAAAATTTTTAGAGAATTGTGGCCTTGGAAGGATAACTTCTCAAGCATCGAACTTATTGCTTCTGTGACATAACTCTGCCATCAACCTAGCGCCTGCACCTGTACTCATCAACTTATGCCTGGTACTAATTTCTTTTGCCTTCAGAATAACTGTCATCGCACTTATACCATGAGGCATAATTTCTCTTACCTCGAGCATAATTAAATATACTTAAAGACATAGTTTACTTCTTGGAGTATAACTTATTTCATTATGAGCCAGCTATTACAAGTTGTATTATGTATTAGTAATACATGAAAACCTAGTTAGTAGAGAATATATAGGCTATTTTATGTAGGATTAGTTGTGCAAGTTTTAGTATTCATGGAGCTATGTAGGTATTAGTTATGCAGTATTAATTATGGTGGTATTATTTTATGTAGGGTTTAGTTACGTATGATTTAGTTATAGAATGAGTAAAATACATTAATTATTAATTTTTAATATTTTATTGTTATAAATGTAATATATATTATGTAATAAATAAATAATCAAATAAATAGTATAAAATTCTATTGTATAATTGAAATATATATATTTTAAAAATGCGCACTCATACTGTGTTTCGTGGGTTGAAAACTCACAAGCTGATTTCTCAGTTACCAACGAAATTGTACGCGTTTCATTCAGGTTGCCCAGGCGGTAACTAGATGCAGCAACACCAGGAAGCTTCAAGCTGTGAAATTTTACAGAAACAAGAAGACAAAGAGCAAAAGTGTAGAGAAATAGTGAGAACTTTCTGGAAAATGACAAAGTAATATAAAATAGTTTTTACTTTTCTTAGGTGCTTTATTTTATTTTATTTTACTTTGAATACACTTTTTTTACTTCTAAAATTAACCCACTGCACTTGCTTAGTGACATATTGCAATTTTAAAATAATTCAGTTCAACTGAAACCGTATAACCCAGTTGAATATATATTCATTGTACAATTGTATATAGTACCTGTATATATATAATTGATAAGGGTAAATGTGTAACTTTATTATTTTAATTCATGATAACTACCACCTACATAATTTATTTCACCTTCTACCCCGCATAAAATTATATATAGGATTTTCTCATAAGTTATACTTATGTGTGTATTGATTATGTAGAATTACTAAAATACAATCAAACACCGTATAAAAATTAATATTAATAACTTTTATCATATTTGAAAACTAATAATGTATAAATTAATATATGAATAACCGTTATTCATGTATTAATTTTGGTCTTATCCAATAACCAATGACCCCTAAAAACATAATTTATGTTTTGAGCTCAATATCATTATTATCTTTCGCATAACTCACGACTTCATTTTACGCTTATATAATTTTTTAAGGACAAGATAATTTTAATTAAACTTACATTCAATTTTATTTTATATGACATAAGTGCACATTTGAAATTATTTTTATTACTTAGTTACTAAAAATAATATTAAAGACGAATAATTTGGGGCAAAGGGGCTTTGGGAGAAAAGTAAATTTGGGCTTGAAGTTGAGTAGCCCTACGCCATCACTATGGTTGGCCCACATACTAGGGCTTCAAGGGGCTCCCACTTATTGGCCTGATAATGGCTCATGTTCTTGCTGTTTTTATCCATTTTTAGCTTTTTCTATTTCTTTTTTTTTTGGTTTTAGTTATTTATTAGTACTAAATATTTTGTTTTGTCTTTTATTAAACAAATTGTAGGATTTCATCATCAAATGTCACGAAGTACCCTTTTCAGACTTACCTAAACGTCAACAACATTGTACTCTTTCTGGAATTTGGTACACAATATTTTGAACATAAATTAATCACCATTGTGTACAAATATTTACGTATAAATACATATTATGCATTTATTAGTATAAAATAAATAATAATTAAAGGCGATCATAAATATATAAACTCCTTTTTAATTATATTTTTTTTTAATAGAATGTAAAATAAAAATAGCATTTATTTAATATTATACAAAATTATAGCTATAAATTACACAAATCACACTTAACAACAGATTACAATTTAAAACTCGAATATAAAAAATCCTTTGATCTGAAGTATTATTATCAAATAAATTCTAATCAACGCAATTTAAATTAATTAAATTTCAAATTAAATATTGGGAATAAAAATATAAATCAACCGAACGCTAAGACATATAATTAAGATGTATGATATAAAAAGAAGAAGCAGCAGCTTCAATTACAATATCAAGACATGCATAACAAGTATTATTTTAGTTGGATAGAGAAAAGGTAAATAGACACACATTTACAAATTACAACTAACAACAACATTAAGTAAAGTTTTAACTAAAGATAAAGCTTAACAGTTGAAACAAATTAAAAAAAGATTAAACACAAAGGATAAAGAAATAAATATTTTGAAATTATTTTAAAGGGATAATGCCTTTTCCTTTCCAAAATATAAATTATTTTGGCATTAAAAAGTGAAAATAATCTATTGGGTGTCAAAATTCATAAATCTAGCAGTTTTATGCCACAATGTGATCATGTCTCCTATGAACATGAAGTATTAATCACATTTGTGTGGGATTGGTATTATTATTATTGTTGTTGAGTAATCATGAAGAATTAATATTCAAAATTTAATGGTAAATTAATAAATATAGTTATTTATTAATTTAAAATTAAAAGGATAGCCCGATTCACAAAATTATTATGCGTTGATAGAGTTCAGAAATGTAAATAAAATTCCTAAAAAGTGTGATATAGATAACTCTGAAAGAAAGATGTAAAACAATAATGTTGTTTTTACTAATTTTGATGAGTTTTCTAGTTTTAAGTATAATAATTATTTAACAATCAATCACAAATAAATAATACATTTATAATATATTATCAACTTATTAGTGTCAAAATAAGTCGGTAATAAATACAAGCATATGATTTGGTAAGTGCTAATTATTTGATAATTTAGTACTTATAATGTTCTTAACATACTTATAACTTTATTCGATGCGTCAACAATAGTATTTATTATTAAAATGTTAATACATTAATAGTGTATGTAAATATAAATGGATAATAATATAACGTAAATATATATATATATATATATATATATATATATACACACACATATACATATATATATAACGATGTATTTAAATGTGCATGTAAAATGAATGACTTTTGTTATTTTTCAATAAAATATTGATTCTATAACATTTTTTTGTTCAATAAAGCGTATATTAAAATAAAATTAAAGAAAGAGAATTGATCAAACTCTAGATATAGATCATTTATCAATTTAAAATTTATAATTTTTTAAAAAAACAAAAAAAACATGTAATTTAATTAAAATACAAAAATTAAAAATATTTTTAAAATTAAATTATATGTTGGTAGTGATCCGATTTCACGTTACTATAAATTCAAAACTTTCAATAGTAATTCCAAATAAATTTGAAATACAAAATGGTTACGCTAATCCGTAAAGAGAAAATAGTGATCGTTATTTTGTTTCTCGTTGTATCGCATCTTCTTCATTTTTCTACAAAATATATTTTTAATATTATTTATAGTGGAACAAATATTTATGCTTTTATTTTAAAATAAATGATGTTTTAATTTTTTAATTTTATTTAAAAATAAGTGGTATTTTATATAATCAAGAAGATATTAATGATATTCTTTCAATTTTACTCTTATTTAAATGGAGAGATTTTTACATAACCAAGAAAAATACTAAAGAGTTACATCTTTTAAAAATATTTATTAGGGGTAAGTAGGTAAAAGTTCATTTTATTTTCTAGAAATGAGTAGTTTCTTTAAGGGGTATGTCCAAGTTCCCATTTATTTTTTGGGGTAGAGGAAGTAATAATTATGGTATTATTTTTTATCAAAACTAAATTTGTACAATTTCTACTATCTTTTGAACAATGTAACCGAAAAGGTTACTTCATTTTATAAATAATATCTAATTGGGCAAAGTTGACAAATAATCTTGAAAGTTGCCGGTTTTTGTTTTTGGCCTCGCTATTTCATATTTTTTAAAAGTAGTTTTGTTTCAAAATCTGCTAGGCAAAATTTTTGTTGCTCATCAAGATAACTTGTGGACATAAATTAATTTTATTTATAAGGTAGAAGCTTAGGATATTTGTAAGACAAGAAATCTATTCAAGCGATAAAGATTATGCAAGATTTTTGTTGCCCATCAAATACGCAGTTGATGGACAAAATAGGCAAAGTTTTTGTTGTCTATCCCAAAAGACAAAACTTTAACTTTTGCTTATCACAAGATATTCAATCTACTAATTGATTATGTCTCAAGCTTATAGCTAAAAGTTAAAATTTGTGTTTGATGAGACAAGAATTCTTCCCAACAATTTTTTTTAACTTAAGATTATTTCTTAAAACTTGCTGAAGTAAGATAAAAATTTGAAATCAAATATTTTGGGGGACGCTTACACATGCAATGAATAATAATGGCAAAAAATATTAAATATACTTCGATAGAGTAATAATTAATAAATGAATATTTTTATGTTTTCAAATATAGCAACAAAATATTATCAAAACTACATTTTGCAACTTAAAAAACACGATTACTTTTAATCCTTAAGTAAATCATGCTCATTAGTTATTTTAATCCCATGCAACACTGATACTTTTAATTTCCTTTCCATTTATTTTTATTATTTTTTCCGCTTTAAAAATAAAATCTAATCTATACCATTATTGATTTCTAATCAAAGTTAAAAATCTTTTTTTCTTCTTCATAAGAAAATCTAGAAACCATTTTTATTACAATTTAGAAAGAAGTTTAACTGATATGTATATATATATATATATATATATATATATATATATATATATATATATATATATTGATAACTCTAGTATACACATTCTATTTAATCTCGTTTGTTTTTTTAAGAAAACATATGCACAACAAAAAAAACAAAATTCAAACATAGTATTTTCTTTGTTAATTGATTTATAATTTATAAATATTATGATAATTTAATTTAATTTAATGTATATCAATTTCTAAACATTCTAACTTTAATCTTGATAACACTTTTAGTTATATAAAACAAACAAAAAAATACCTAACACAAGAAAATGCAAAATGCAATTTAAAAAATTTAATGTATACAAATTTCTAAACATTTCCCGCAAGCATATGAGCCACTAAACTTAATAATACTTTTAAATTATATACAAACTCAATAATAAATCAACATATCAACATATCAAAAGAAGATGAAAAATAATGCATTTTAAAAAAGTTAAGTTAAATCAATTTCTAAATATTTTACAAACATATGAGCCATTAAAATTGATAACATTATAAATTATATACAACCAAACATAAAACCAACATAGAATAATATAATCGCACAACAAATATTGAAACCGTATCCGGTGCGCAGCCGCGCCACAAAGAATTTGGGAATGTGGTGCGTGGAATCTAACCGAAGGCGAGAACACCCAAATGGCTGAAGCGCAAAAAAAAGAAATATGATATGATATAATTTAAATATTAATATATTAATATATATTTAATTTAGTTTTGATTTCTTAGTAAATGATAAAATATTATCATTTGTTATTTAATTTGGTTTTGATTCAATAATATTATTATTTAAAAATATTATTATTTAATTAGATATTTTATTATATTTTAATTTATCAGGGGAAAAAATAGTAATCCAACTTTTAAGATAGAGCTTCCATTTTTAGTATAATATGATATGATTATATCGATATATACTTCAACAAGATAATGTTATAATATTATTTTTCTCATTTCTATAGTAAACAAAAGTCAAATGACCATTTGATAAAATATTTTAAGATAAATGACAATAATATAAGCAACTAATATAATTTATTTGGGTGCATGTCAAAAAGTAATACCTTGGAATTTCCTTGGCTACACTATGGCTGATTATAAATTACATTTATCATCCGTTTCGCAATAATATATCGCTCTACATATATCATCAAAACAAATCTACACAAGTTTCCATGCATACACATGCAACGACGTGTCCATGACTAGATATAATATAAGTGAGAAGAAAAAGTGAAAAGTTGGAATTTTTCATTTATTTTACCCCTATTATAAATTAAATATTACGAAATATCTAATTAATTAGTAATAACCTCTTATTAAATATTTAATTAATAATAAAATTTTGAATTACAATTTTACCCCTATTATAAATTAAAATGTTATAAACATCTAGTTAATTAAATATTAATTAGTAATAATCTCTTATTAAATATTTAATTATTAAAATATCATATATCTATGTCAGTTTAAAAGTGAAGCCCCGACCTATAGTTGAAAACTGAAAGACTAAGTTGCCCATTAAATATTGAACGTCGATTTTACCCTTCAATCTAGACTATTCTTATAATTTTAACAAAGTTGAATGACATTTTTCTCCTTCAATCAAACATAAATGTAACTCTAATTCTAATTAAATTCGATTTTACCCTTCAATCTAGACTATTCTTATAATCCTAACAACGCTTGATTTTTCTCCTTCAATCAAACACAAATGTAACTCTAATTCTAATTAAATTATTAAGAAAAATTAAATGTGAAACATTAAGATGATCAATTTTAGGGAGACTTTTGGATTTTTTGAGAATAATCTAAGCTCTGTATACTTATTCTTGGAGTAATGAATAACAACGACAAGTTTTACTACATCCAATAATTATAACTTTAAAAGTTGTAATAATTAAAGCATTTATTATTCAAATAAATGATGATCATGCATGTAATAATGAATTATCCCTTCAGCTCAAGGGAAACCAATATATACACAAACTTAAAATGTTAATGAATTATTAAATTACCTCATCTATTGTAAAACCCCATTAGATATTCAATTTATTTTTGATCAAATATTTGCTTTTATAAATAGACTTGAATTAATTAAGATATTTTAATTACTTTCAATAAAAATACGTAACTTTTTGGCGAGACCAATCTACCGACCTCTCGCAAGAGGGAAATTCTGAGTTCAAACTTGAATTTACCAAAATATTCATTAAAAATTAAAGAATCATTTTACCCATAAATATTACTCCATATTAATTTTATATATTAGAAAGTTTATCTTGAAATATTAAATTTCATTTTGTTAGTCTTTAATTGTAAGCAATTTATTGCAATAATGTTTTAAGATGAATATCTTTAAATTCTCATGCATTCTTTTTATCTTCTAAAGATAACATTTGTAGTATTTTATTACTCCTTAATTTTTTTATCTTCTCATTTTATTTTTATTTTTACCATTGACTCTCAATATTTTATTACATAATATTTGAAATAAACATGTAATGAAACTTTTCCACTTATAAATAGAGTTTTTCTAAAGTTGTTTAATATATATCATTCATGTAAATTCCTTAAACCCACATGAATTCGAGGGATGAATTGGTGGACACAGTAAGATATAAAAGTATTAGTGTTCATTTTAGAATTTTATAGCTTTTTTTAAAATTATATTTTCACTATTTATAGCTAAATTTATGTAATATGAAACACGAATATAATATTATTCTTCATATTTGCTTACAAACTAATTTTATTACGCAGGAATTAATCCATGACATTGTTAAATTAATGGTTATACAATTATTTTCTTTTTACTTTTTTTTTAAAACAAAAATTAAGTGGTGATATAGATCTTTCACATGGATTATGGACTCGTTAAATATTTTTATTGGTATAACTACTATGTACTTCTTTATTTATGTATGCCCTAAAATTCATAATGATTTACTAACCATCATAAGGAAGACATATGTCGATCAAATCTCTACACAACTTATATAAAATGTTACTCATCTATTATAACTTTTTATGTGTATGTAGTTATAAAAAATAGACTATACTTTTAAAGACAACTTGTATTTGTATAGAGAAACATATATTTAGTAGAATATATTTTAGTATGCAAAATTATATTTAAATCATTCTTTCATTTTCTTTTGGGCCGCAAAATATGACCTATATATAAACACATTAATTAATATAAGATTAACCGTATTTACAAAATATTATGCGATAAATAATTAACAATATGAGATTAAACTCGTAAAATTTTACATATAGTAATAGAGGACAAAGACGTGTGTGTGTGTGTGTGTGTGTATATATATATATATATATATAAAAAAATTAAAAAAATTAAAAAAATTAAAAAAATTAAAAATATTTTTAATTTTTTTAATTTTTTTATTTTATTTGATATGTTATTTGTAGTTATAAAAAAGATTTTTTTTTATTAGGTACTAATTTTTTTTTATAAACAAAGCAATTAAAACATAGTAAGAATTGAACAGGTTTATGACTTGCATTTTAAATTCTCATTTCACTTAAGTAACTTTTGAGCTGTGATCAATAATCCGCCTCATTTATTAACTTTGGTCCATTTTAATTGGCCCAAATTGCAACCTAGCCCTCCATTTGACACCTTTGCTCGTAGTTACCATTACAATTCCACCCTTAGAAAGCCGTTTTTTGCACTTACCATTCTTATTATCATCAAGTGATCTTCACTTGTTCTACTCGCCATTTAATAAATATTTATGGGTCAAAATATCCTTAATTATAAACTAATTTTAAGCTGCATGTTAATTTCACAAGATAACTTTTAAGAGGCGCCCGCTCAAAGATAAGTCTATTATATTTGGATCTATAAAGAAGGTACTTGTGAAAGAATCAAGTGCCTTACGATAACCGCCACCGAACTTACGCCTCGCGACATAACTCGCACATCAACCGGGGGTGCCTGGGGCATAACTTGTACCACTTAATCAAGGCTGAGTTCAATTTCTTTTGCCTTCAGGAATAATCACCGCACTTATACCATATAAGAGCAATTTCTCTTACCCTGAGCATAATTTGTGCCATTTAAAGACATAGTTTGTGTCTTGAGCATAACTTATTTCATTAAGGAGCCGCTTGGTTACAAGTTAGAGTTATGCAGGTATTAGTAATACATGAACTAGTTATGAGAGAATATATATATTATTTTATGTAGGGATTATTATGCAGGTTTTGGGTGATTCATGGATTGAAGTTATGCAGTATTAGTTGCTATATGATAATTATGTATTATTTAATGTAGGGTTTAGTTACGTATGATTTAGTTATGTAGAAATTATAAAATACATTAATTATTAATTCTTGAATATTTTATTTGTTATAAATTAATATATATTATGTACAAATAAATAACTAAACAAATAGTATAAAATTCTATTGTATAATTGAATATATATATTTTAAAATGCACTATACTGTGTTTCGTGGGTTGAAAACTCCACAAGCTGATTTCTCAGTTACCAACGTGAAATGCATACTTCATTCCAGCTGCTCAGGCGGTAACTAGGATGCAGCAACACCAGGAAGCTTCAATGTGGAAATTTTACAGAAATGAAGAAGACAAAGAGCAAAAGGGTAGAGAAATAGTGAGAACTTTCTGGAATGACAAAGTAATATAAAATAGTTTTACTTTCTTAGGTGCTTTTATTTTATTTTATTTTATTTCTTTGAATACACTTTTTACTTATAAAATTAACCCACTGCACTTGCTTAGTGACAGTAATTTTTTTTAAAAATACCAAAATATATATAAAAAAAATAAAAAAAATAAAAAAAATAAAAAAAATAAAAAAAATAATATAATTATATATATATATAATTGATAAGGGTAAATGTGTAACTTTATTATTTTAATTCATGTATAACTAACACCCACATAATTTATTTCACCTTCTACCCCGCATAAAATTATACATGTGATTTTATTTTATAACATTTCAAAATCACAAAACAACACACACAAAAAAAATAAAAAAAATAAAAAAATTAATACATGAATATCTTTATCATATTTGAAAACCAAATAATGTGTAATAATACATGAATAAACCAAGTTATTCATGACAATTTTGGCCTTATCCAATAATCAAATGACCCCTAAAGGTTAAATTAATAAATTTATAATTTGGTTTTAATCATTAAAATCCTAAACAAAGTTTTAATAATATTATTAAAAAATATATAATTTTTTATGTATTGAAGCATAATTTTAATTTTAAAAGCTTGAAATATTATTTTAATTGTTGTTTGATAGATTGAAATTGAATTGATAATTGAGGTTTTTTTATTTATTTTATATATAATATAAAATATTAAAGATTTAATAATTTTGTAGGCAAAGTGGGCTTTGGAGAAAAGTTAAATTTGGGCTTGAAGTTGAGTAGCTCCTACGCCATCACTATGGTTGGCCCACATACTAGGCCTAAGGGCCCCACTTTTTATTGGCCTGATAATGGCCTGGCTCTTGCTGTTTTTATCCATTTTGCTTTTATTTTTGTTTTTTGGTTTTAGTTATTTAAGGTACTAAATATTTTGTTTTGTCTTTTATTAAACAAATTGTAGGATTTCATCATCAAATGTCACGAAGTACTTTTCAGACTCCTACCTAAACGTCAAATAACACACAGTACTCTTTCTTGAATTTGGTACAATATTTTGAACATAAATTAATCACCATTGTGTACAAACATTTACGTATAAATACATATTATGCATTTATTAGTATAAAATAAATAATACTAAAGGCGATCATAATATATAAACTCCTTTTAATTATATTTTTTTTTAATAGAATGTAAAATAAAATAGCATTTATTTAATATTATACAAAAATTATAGCTATAAATTACACAAATCAATAAACAACAGATTACAATTTTAAACTCTGAATATAAAAAACTTTGATCTGAAGTATTATTGTTATCAAATAAATTCTAATCAACGCCAATTTAAATTAATTAAATTTCAAATTAAATTTATTTTAAGTTTTAAAACTTTTTAGAATTTATTTGTTTGTTAAAATACATATAATTAATGTATGATATAAAAAGAAGAAGCAGCAGCTTCAATTGCTAATATCAAGACATGTATCATAAGTATTATTTTAGTTGGGATATAGAAAAGGTAAATAGACACATTTACAAATTACAACTAACAACAACATTAAGTAAAGTTTTAATTTAAAAGGGATAAAGTTTAACAGTTGAAACAAATTAAAAAAAAAGGATTGTATCACAAAGGGATATAGAAATAAATATTTTGAAATTATTTTAAAGGGATAATGCCTTTTCCTTTCCAAAATATAAATTATTTTAAGATTAAAAGTGAAAATAATCTATTGGGTGTCAAAATTCATAAATTTAGTAGTTATGCCATTTAATGTATATGTCTATGAACATGAAGTATTAATCACATTTGTGTGGGATTATATATTATTATTATTGTTGTTGAGTAATCATGAAGAATTAATATTCTAAAATTTAAAATTTATGATAAAATAATAATAAATATATTTTATTAATTTAAAATTTAAAATTTAAATTCAAATTTAATATATTTTTTCTATCACTTTTTATTTCAATCATAATTTAATTTCCAATTTCATATAACTGACTATCTCAAATGTTTTTTTTGTTTTTTTAAATATTTAAATTACAAAAAATTAAAAACTGTTTTCTCCACATTCATCCGATGATAATGTCATTTTCCCAGAATTTAATTTTATAATATTATGTCAAAAGTCTAAACTTGAACAGGTAAACCCATGGAAAACTCCTTTATAATTTTAAAATTCCATTTAAAGAAGTATTATTAAACTAGTGTCAACATATTTATTAAGAAATTGTAAAAAAGTGTACGAATTCAGATAAGAGGGAATCATGTTTTAATATTTAAATACAATAATTATTTACTACAAAGTAAATTTGAGAAGAAATCACAGTCCACAGAGATTCACTGCACTTACTCAGTAGGGATTTGGAACTTATTCGATAATAATAATACTACATATAATTTAAGACCAGATCATTACTATTATAATTATGTCGCCAAACTTTATCTAATTTAAAATATTTATTTCTAAAATAGTTTTCCATTTTATTAGATAAATCTATAATTTCAAATTTTAAAAATAGTTTATAACGTATTTTAAATTTTCATTTTTCATTTTTAGAATTTAATATTTATACATAATCGAACATAATTTTATAAATTTTAATTAAATTAATTTTTTCTTTTTTAAAATTTGTTGATCAAATATTGGACAAGTTAGTTTTCTTTAGTATTATAATGTTTTATAATTTTTGAAAATTAATTTATTTTAATTAAAATTTTCAACTTTTAAATAATCACATCATTATTTCCTTTTTTAATTTTTTAAATTAATTTTTAATTTCGGAAGTTGATTTTTTTTACTATTTTCTTTTAAAATTTAATCAAATAAGAAATTTAACCTCGCAAAAATTATTATGCTCAAAACTCTGATTTGTATTGTTTGATTTAGCTGACATAAAAAAAAAAAAAAAAGTAAAAGGCAAAAAACTTTTAAAAATGGCACTCAAGAAATGTTAATAATGAGTGTGTTCACTATCCACGAGCTTTCTTCTGCAAAAACTCTGACAGCCCTCCCCACATGAAACCTTGCCTCTTCAAACCCCCTTTTCTCTCTCCTCGGGCCCCTCCTTCCATAAACAACCCTCCTTCTTTTCCCCAGACAAATCCAAAGAAGCACCGAGGAAACAAATTATACTAACAAGGCAAGAAGTAGAGTTGCGACAAATAAATTTATAATATTTTGAATAATCTTTCTTCTTCTTCTCCAACTCTCTATATCTTTGTTTACTGAAAATTCTGACAACAATCACAAATCTCCAGGAACATCACAAATCTCAATACATGTTCTTATTACTATTATTATTTACTGCTCAGCACGAAAACAATTCCCACAAACTTCCATAGATCGATCTCTCCAGAGATTCTTTCATACTTGTTGCCCCCACTTCGTTCTCTTCTATCCCCATCTCGTATGGGCGGTCAAGATTCAACCCCCTCAATTTCAAAGGTCAGATAATTCTTACCCCCCCCTCCTACCTTCTTCTTCTACTACTTTTTACTTTTTACCAAGTAGTTGTCAAATTTAAAAGTCATTGTATTCCCTTTTCTGTAATCATCACTTGGGATTCGATTTTTATGGTTTTTTTTCACAATGCAATTGCAAACAGGTAAAGAGATGACTTCAGGAGGCGGTGGAAAGTTATAGTGCAACTAGCGGTAATTAAAGGAGTTGTATGGCTTGAGGAGTGTTTGGTTGTTGCTGTTTTAGATTTTGTTGTTGTTGCTGTTCAAATGGGCCAATAGTCCAAAGCAGCTGGAACAGAACTCTGATTCGTTGTAGAGAGGAAGGAACTGATCAAGGCTGCTGCTAATTACCGTTATGCCCTCGCCAGCTGCTCATAAGCCTGGTATTTCCACTCCCTCAAAGACGTTGGTGAAGTCTCTTCTGAAGTTTGCTGATGAAGAGCTCATTGTTGGTTCTTCTTCTTCTCTCCCTTTTTCCTTTCTTCCCTTCCTTAATATTGCCTGATGAACGGAAATTGGCAGCAACAGAAGTAATGCCAGGAACCTATCATAAGCATAAGTCTTCGGATCTTCGACATCGGTTTCAACGTTCAGTTCCATTTCACGTTTTCATGATGAAGATGACCCTGTCCATGACCATGGCCACTTGCATTTGTCACCAGATACATCGGAGGAGGAATGACGAGCATCTAAGATTTCCCACGGAAGGGTCATAGAAATATACATGAACATGATGAGCCTCGAAGGCGTCATAGGAATATACATCAGGATGATGAGCCTCGAAGGGGTCATAGGACTGTTCATCAAGATTTTGAGCCTCGAAGGGATCATAGGAATGTACGTGAAGATTATGAGGGTCGTTATATGGTTGAAGGTGGGGAACCATCACTTCACCATATGCCCAGCAGGGTTGGGGGCCTGGGGTTGCCATGGGATGATGCACGATGCTCCAGCACAAGGATTGTGGGATCCATTTTATGTGAACCCACACCTCAGGGTCCTTGGGCAGGACAGCAATTTGGTGGAAATACTTATGCTTACTACATGAAGAAATTTCGCCAGTGATGTTGGTGGTTCACGAAGCAGATCCAGTGCCTACTGGGTATTCCACTCGTATTGGAGCTACCCAAATGAAAGTGGTGCTTTTTTTGGCTACCTAAATGGCTCCTCCAATTGGTGAAAGGGGCAATCAGAGTAATCAAGGTAAGAAACCAAGTCCACCGAAGGCCCCACCTCCACCTCCGTCCCCAAAGGCCTCTGCTTGGGACTATTTCAATCCGTTTGATGCTTTAGATAGTGGTTATTCGGCTTACTTCTCGCATAAACAGAACAGTTCTGAATCAGTCAGTAGCAGTCCTAATTCAACTGAAGTGAGGGAGCGGGAGGGCATTCCTGATTTGGAAGAAGAAACCAGACTGAGATGTATAAGGAGTACCATATAGGAAAGAAGTTGAGTGATGAGCCAAAGACAAAGCGTGGGGAGGCAAATTTGCCGTGCAGTGACAGGTAGAATATCTATGCCATCAATGCCCCACAGATGATTTACAGCGCAGCAGCAGCACACGGTGGTGGTAAAGCGTGCCCGAAACGAGCTTGGCCAGACACCGGCGTCATCAGCTGGCGGAGTAAAATCTGGCGGGTAGTGGTGGCAGGACAAGCCTGGGACACTATGTACGATTCGAGTTCTCACCTTTCGGGACTTTAGAACCATCACATAGTAGTGGTGGCACAGGTTCACCTTTGATATTACAGAGGAAAAGAGCAATTTTGAAACTCTAGTGTCAGGAAGCCCGGAAGATGTGCATATGAAGAAGAAAGGGGTGACTTTTGAGGTGGATGAAATGTCAAAGAACGAGATTGAATCACCCAGGTCAAGTAGCTTGACCGCATCACATGCTCATGGCAATTGGTGGGATCTACATGAAGTTGTGGCTGAAATTCGAGATGAATTTGAGGTTGCTTCTAGTTATGGAAGGGAAGTTGCTCTGATGCTTGAGGTTGGAAAGCTGCCTTACCAGCCTAGCTTTGTTAAAGGTATGGTTCTGTCAATGTTCCTTAACCTTTGATTCAGTTGATGTCAGTTCCTAAGTTTTTACTGTCTGTATGATTTTCTACTTCGCTATGTCAAATTATAGTCTTATACTTGTGGAGAGCAAATCTGGTTCTGCTCAGTAGGACTTTCCGCTATGCATTCCTAAATCTATTCAAATCTTGACTAACTTGAGAACCTTTAACACGGAATGACCCACAGCTCACTCATGGAAAATAGTTGCTGCATTTCATTTTATATTACATTTCTTCAATAAATTTGCGCAGCTAGTTTGTACGGAGCAGATTGTTTGCTCATTATTGATGATATGGAAAATATTAGACTTCCAATGCAATTGGTAAAACTGTGTTTCGAAGTTCAATAAAGAATTATTGAAGTATGAGACTCTGTTACTTCATGCTAAAGTTGTTGGAAAATAGATAAAATTTGATAGTGTTTCCATTCAAATTACTATTCATGTTGTCGTTTGTCTTTGTCGCACTTGTTCCCGTCTCAATGTAAATTGTGCATTCCCACGGATGTATGTGTTAACCTAGCTATTAGTAGTTTGTCTAATTATAATGTGAAAATCGTAATGGCTATAGGCTGTAAATGGATATTGTTCCAGGAGCATAGCTACTGCATAAGTGCACCCAGTTCAAGAATCTTCCTGTGATCAGTAGTCACTTGTTTATCTTTATTGGGATTTGCTGTTATCTTGGCTTTCTGGTAAATTCCCCTGGGAGAAAATGATGACATCCTTTTGCCCATCTGTTTTTTATTATAACAACTATTTTTGTGCTCAGAGCTCCTATCCAGGATTCTATACCTGATTGTTCCATCCATGTCGGTTTCCCATACGGTGTGACGGTGCAGTCAAGAAGGCTGGCTACAAAACAAGAAGTTGGCGAAACTCTATTTTGGAGATGTTGGCCAAGACAATGCTGTGAAGCCTTGTAACCTGTCATCTACGCTTGACGAACTATATGAATGGGAGAAGAAATTATATAAGGAAGTTAAGGTAATGGGAGGACAACTACTAAGATCTTTGTGTCGATTCTTAGTTTTTATAACAAGATTTATTTGTCTATGTGTAATTTTTCTCAAATTCTTCAAAGAGGAAAAGAAAAAACATGGAATTGCTTTTGTGCCATGTGAATTGATAGTTATCCTTACGATTAAGCCATTTGTGATATCGTATTTAGCTGTATATGGTTGGTTGAAGTCTTAACTAGCGTTTCATTCAATAGTTAGCATTGAATTTTCTAGGGGCCGGGTCTTTTTATGATTTTCATCATCATTGATGCTGCAGTTTTTGGATCTGCTAATTGTATCCTCACAACTGAAATCTGAAAGAAATCAATGACCTAGTTCTTAGTTAAACCATGAGATAACTTTTTGGGTCAGAAGAACATTTGATGAACTGGATGTGGTTAGGATCTTCTTCCAGCTTGAAAGCTAGATTGGAAGAATTTTCAAGTGTTAATTCATAATTTCTTTTTAATGATTTTAAGAACTTGTGCCCTTGTTAGAACTATAGAGGATAATGTGAAAGATTGAGGGCATAAATTGAAATGGCAATGTAGAACATTATGATATCGCATAATGATATCAAGATCTCAAAGCTCTAAGTCGGAGATGAATAAAGAAATCTTGAGTTCTTTCTGGTTTGGTCACCAAGCAAGGAAATTGGATGACCTATGACCTATGATATATTCTGGACACTGTACTCATTAAAATCAATAACAACATACCCAACATAATCCCACAAGTTGGGTCTAGGACCCCAGGGAGGGTGGTGTGTACATAGCTAAACGCTCAACTGAAAATACTTTATCTAAGTCAAAGACAAAAACTAGAACACTGCCTTCCATTAAAAAGAAAAAGCATTCAAGTGCAGATATGAGATAACTATAAATAAATTAGATCTTACACTGAAGGTAAAAAAGAGTAGGGATAGCCTTCAAATGATAAGCTTGGTAGGACTCCATGGTCCCATCATCCAGTAGTGTTTGGAAAATCTTGTCAGCTAATTGACATTACTTTTCGCTTAGCTGAGGGAGTGTATACCAATTCGTGGGATGGTACGTATGTTGTTGTTGAGTGTTGTTGCTTATCTATTATGAGATTTATTACAGGATTCAGGTAATAGACTTAGATCTTTACACATGATTAGGGAAATAAATTTTTACTGTACTGCTTCACAGTTCTGTTTCACCTTCCTTCCTTTATTAGGATATTGCAATTGTGATTGATATCTAAGTGCTTTAGTTGACACATTCAGATGATTCATCCATTGCTATTTTTCGCATCTACTTTCTCAAATTTGAAATTCTTATCATTGTTATATTGTTGTTTTGGACTTGTGTTCATTGGAGGTGGTTAGTCTGATGTAGGATGAAGAAAAACTGAGGATCATATATGAAAAGCAGTGCAGAAGGCTGAGGAGTTTGGACCAGCAAGGTGCCGAGTCTAGCAAGATAGATGCTACTCAGGCTTCTATCAGAAAATTGCTGATTAAAACTTAATGTCTGCATAAAAGCAATTGATGCAATTCTCAAGAGAATTCACAAGTTAAGAGATGAAGAGTTGCGTTCCCAAGTTGGAGAATTAATCCATGGGTATGGGTCTACTCATTTATTTTGTTTATTGTTGTATTTACTTCATTTTTACCTCATGGAGCTGGATCTTTATCTTCCTTTAGTAGAAACCTTCCTTTCTTTTCTCTCTCAGTTCCTCTAGATGTTTGAAGTGACATGTATCCTTTTTCCGCTTTTATGATCGCTAGTAGTGCAACAGTTGTATGTTTTCCTGAGAGTTTAGCTAACATCCACTTATGATGTGAAGAATTTTTCACTATGAGATTACTTTACCTAATGTGATGGATAATCTCTTGATATCTCTTGAGTGACCTGGATAGTAATTCATTACATCGTGTATATGAGATAAACTCTTTAGCCATTTGGTTTTAATGGATAACAATAAAGTTATTCAGGTATAAAATGTTGCATAACTTTTACCATGTTTGGTAGTAATTTGTTTTTCATGTATAAAATTCCACACACATAATAATACTATGTTCGTTAACAAATTAGAATCTCATATAATTAATACATGTATAATATATATTTTATGCGGGATAAAAGATGGAATAACTTATACCTGAATAACTAATACATGAATAAAAAGTTTAAATGACAAATTTACCCTTGTCAATCTTCCAATTAAATACTTCGTTTCCTAAATAAAATAACCAAATCCTCTTCACCCATTTTCTATATCTAAAAATGACTGTTCATCTTCTCAAAAACATCAAATGGTGAAAAATCTTTCAATCCATTGTACTTCTTTCTTTGAGGTTAGACATTTCTGAAACCCAAAACTTTGATTATCACTCTCTTCTTCTTCTTCTTTATTGACTCAGTAGCAATTCATCAAAAGGATACAAAACAGCGACTTAATTCATTAAAATAACTCAAGATTATCCTAATCAAGAGCTTCAAAGAAAATGACTGTAACCCATGTAACCATTTGGTACATGACAAAACAGATTGATAAAAAAAATCTGCAAGAAGAAACATTCAACAATGGAACAAAAACTGGATGCAGAGAGAATGATGAGAAAATTTTGTATGATATCAAGGTGATGCTTGACTTATATATTGTATCTATTTCCACACACGCACACACACATGGAAATAGATACAATTCATATGACGCGGTTCAATTATACGAGGAATTGAAGAAATTGACACCCAAACTTCCTATCTAAATTGTTGTCTAAACAAAAATGCAAAAATAAAATAAATACAAGGCTAAGGAAGGCCAAGAGGATAATTGTAAACATATATTTTATTTTTAAAAAGTATATAATATTTATTAATTTTTAATATGACAAATCAACATCCAAATAAATAATTTATGCATAATTAAATTCAAATAACTAAATCCCGTAATACCTACATAATTAATACACCGCAAAACTAATACATATTACTAATACCGCATAACTCTAACAAGTAACCAAACGGCCCTTAGTGAATATGAGCTTGCCTTGAAATACACATGAGAAATAGCCTCTTCTCCCTTTTTTTTATTGCACTTGTGAGGTACCTATATGTACTATTGGGTGTCCTCTTAGAGAACCATTGTAAGTTTTTTTTCATTGTTTGGTATTCTACTTGTATGCAAGTGTTTTTTTCCCGCTAATAAAATTTATTCAACAACGCCTCAACCCAAATAAAGTTAGGGTTCTATTTCTCCATTTAAGCTCAACTCATGTCATCATCATACTAAGTAAGTAAGATAAAAGTGAAGAGTAACTTAATATTTATAAATAATAGTAGTAGTAATAATAATAATGTTAAAGTTCTCGATATTTTTCACTGGCTTATAAATCTACGGTATAAAAAATACTCCTAGAAAACAATAGGTCCAAAATCAATGTACTAACAAGACTAAAACCTATTTCCAACTGGTAGATATCATATCTTTTCTTCCATTATACTCCCCATCTTTAGCCAAATCTAAATTGATTTGAAGAAATTGTAGCTCTTTAAGACAACTTCCTTTCCAAGGAATTTTATTTTATTTATTTATTTATTTATATTTTTATATTTTTTTTGGGATGAAGTAAGTAGATTCATTTGAAGGCATCAAGCAGATGCAAGTGTTACAAGGATAGATCAGTTAAACTCTCAAAAGTAAGGATTTGTAGCTTCTTTCTAAATGATAGAGCTAACAAAATCCAGGAAGAGTTCTACTTTATTTACCAGGGTCAATTTGGACCCAATTAAAAAGGCTAACTAGACATCTAGCCTTCGCAAAAGATGACTAGAAGTTGATATTCCATCAAAACATCTTTTGTTCCTCTCGTCCATAAAACACCAAAAGATAGCACCAGGGATCATCATCCAGATACTTTTTGATGGCTTTCGGTCAACTTCCCCATGAACTCCAACTTTCATGATCATCCCAATAGAGAAGGGGGTAAAGACCCAAAGAAAGTACCCAAAAACAGCAGAACATATCCCAAATGTCCGAGGCAATGCACTAGCAGGTGGTTGACAGTTTCTGTGTGCTTGTGGCAGAAGTAGCATCTTTTGGCAAGCTGGAATTTCTTTTTGAAGAGTTATCTCTGTGTGAGGCATGAGTTGTTAGCAGCTGTGATAGCTCTCTCCTTGACTGTGTAGTGACCTTTACTTGAGTTACCCCATCTCAATCTATCAGACTCTCGGGGTGAAATGGAGCAAGACTGCAATTTGGCAAAAAAGGGCCAACATATCATTAAGTTCCCAAAATGTAGGTTCATGTAGGTTACTCTTGAACCTTGGGTCCCAAATGTCATCTATTCTGTAATTGGATGCTCTGGTTGAATCTGGTTCAACTGCAATGAAGTATAAACTTCAACTTGTGACTGAAAACAAAGGTATAATCTATATAAGGGAATTCCTCACCCGGTTACCCCCAACCATGTCCTTCCAATGTTTGATGTGAGAGCCATACCCCACTCTGAATGTGTGATGTTCTAAGCAAATTAGGCCAAAGGTTAATAATGCCTTCCATAGGCCAACTTTTTTTCTTTTTACATTTTAAATTTTGTTAATCCCTACTAGGAGCTTCCATCCTTTATTCTCCCTTGGTGACTCGAACTTGCAACCTTAAGGTTGGAGGTGGAAGGTGCTTATCATCCGAGCAACCACCGCTCTCTTATATCGATTTCTCAAATCATAATAAGTAGGGCACAGAGAGCTCAATGCAGGAATCGTGGAAAGGCAAAGGGAACTATCTCGCCCACTAGCCAGGATATTGTCCTTTCCATAGGCTAACTCCACATGCAGCTGCTGGAGAGTTTTTATGCACTCCAGTGAGTAAGCTCACCATGTTTCGGTTTGTTCATCTCTTTCCACGGCCCAATGTCTTCATTTTCATACCTGCATAACCATTTTTCACTATGCTTTTACTGTGAGCTGCAAAATCTTTGATACCCAGCCCCTGGGATTTAGGTTGGCGCTACTTTGCCCATTTAACCAAATGGAACTTATGATCTTTGTTGTTGTCTTTCCATAGAAAAATCCTTCCAATTCTGTTTTAGGTAATTTTAGGTTTACCTTGTCTGCTTTCAACACTTCACACTCACCATAGTTTTACACCCAAGGAAAAGACCATACCATCTCAAGTGGCCTCTCATTATCCTTAAATGAGTGTTAGGCGAATGTAGTTCTTATTCAATCTTGTATGATCAGCGGCCCAACATTATCTTATAATTGTTCTAGAGAAGTTATTTCACTTTGGTAGGCATCCTTCTATCATATAACACCCTGTAACAGTTCTCCATTTCAACCCTATGGTTTTAATTCAATGAATAATATCATCATTTATCATTTCATTCTGTTGAAAGGGGTTTAGATATCTAAATTTTTTGCATTTTGGTATCGCAATTCTGTTTAGTCTCGCTTCAATTTTCTCTTCTCATGCTGGCTAACCAGTCAGTAGCGATCTACATTGAGGCCATTGGGTGCTGAAGCACCCATTGTTTTATACTCAAATACTATATTTTCATAGTAGAAATTAGTAGCAACATAAAAAGATGAGCACCTAATCTTAGAAAGTAATTCTATATTAAAGGTAGTTGTGCACTCATGACTCAACAATCTTGGATCCTCGCTTACTGTTTGTAGTGCATGTATTACTTATCCTAAAACCATTCTCGTAAACTGATTCTCCATAGTTCAACCTTTTAGTTGACACCCTAGTTGGTTCCATAATTAACACTATTGTTAGCAAATGGCATACACCATGGAACCGCATCTTGTATTATGTTGGCTCATCCATAACTAAGGTAAACAAGTAGGGGTTCAATGCGTCCCTGGTTTAAACCCGTTGTTACAAGAAATTTCTTTGTATCTCCTACTAATATTCTCACGCTAGTGACAACCTCCTTCATTCATGTCCGTCTTGACATTTTATATTTTTAGTATGAATCGTAATCCTCTTCTTTCCATCATTCCCAAAGGACCCTCGATGCATTCTATAGTCTATCCTATGCTTTCTCTAGGTCAATGAATGCTATGTGCAGATGTTTTTTTTTCACGATAAATTTTCATCAATCTTCATATCAAGAATATAACTTCTGTTGTAGATCTACAGGGCAAGACAAAGCAAGGAGTGAATATAGACATGGCCTAGGAGGGTAGGGATGTCCTTTTGTTAACATCTTCCTGTGCCTAGAAATGGTGGTGCAGTCCTGAACTAGCTGAATGTTCACAAGTTAAAAATAAGTGTATAGCAGTCATATATTGACTAGTTAACTTTTCATTTTTAGAAGAGATTGGAAATATTAGTGGTTGGTTGTGTTAGCTTTTGAATCTGCAGTATAAATTTTTGGACTCTTCACTTCAGCAAGTTAAAGAAGGTTTATAGAGAGAATATTTTTGGGTATTATTGTACTTGGAGAGTGTTAAATTTCCTCTGGAGATGTTTATTCTGCAAGGTTATTGAATTTTCCCAGAAGACTTGACTGCATCTCCTTGTTTGAATTTATATGTTAGGTGTAGGTAGCTTAAGTGTATAGATGCATAATTCATTTCGCTCTAATTTGGTATGTGTAATTTTGATCCAGCTGTTAAAAAACTACTAATTGTTAAATGGTTTCATACATCACGTAAACTTTTTTCATACATCACGTAAACTTTTATTTGCTGTCAAGGTATAGGAGTGTTTTATCTGGAGGTTGGAAACGTTCTTCCGAGTAAATCTGATTTGTATGTTCTGTTGAAAAAAGTAGCTTGATAAGAAAATAAGCATTGAAGGTTTGCTTATCCTGCAGAGTTTGTCGTGTAGGATTTTAATCACTATTAGTAGTGTCTACTATCAGTAATTGCTGAGTGAATTCTTATTTCCTTTGTGTTATTTTTGTTCTTTTGCTTCTCTTTTCATCTTCTTAAGCAGCTTTTCTGTTGGTATTTTTTGATTCCTGCATTCAAGTAGTAGTTGAACTTTTGCTTGGTCATACATTATAGTGGATTATGAACTTACATTGTATTCGTAATTTATTTTGTATTTCTCCATTCAAGATAGTAGTATATAAATGTCTACTTTGTCATGTATTGCAAAGTATCATAAACTCAGCATTATAATGCAATTTTTTGGGGGTTCCACCTTCAAGCAGCAATGAGCTACTTTCTGTGTGCATTATAATGCCACATGAGCTTTATCATTTCTTCCTTATAAGAATCTCTATGAAACTTTCACCCCTCGTGCATTTGTAATGCAGTACGAAATAGCCAGTTACATAATTCTCCCTATTGGAACCCGATTCACATGCTGCTGGTGCATCTTTTTTGACCTGATCTTATAATCTTCTGTCTGCAACAAGCAGGCTGGTGAGAATGTGGAGGTCAATGCTCAAGTGTCATCAGAAGCAGTTTCAAGCAGTGATGGAGAGTAAAACAAGGGCTCTCAGAGCAAATACTGGGTTCCAAAGAGATTCGAGCTTGAGAGCTACTCTTGAACTTGAGGTGCAGCTTTTGTCATGGTGTAGCCACTTCAATGATTGGATTTGCAGTCAGAAGTCCTATGTAGAATCTTTAAACGGGTGGCTTCTACGATGCCTCAAGTATGAGCAAGAAGAAACTCCTGATGACCGTCCTTCTCTCCTGGTCGTCTTGGAGCTCCTCCAGTTTTTGTAATCTGCAACGATTGAGCTGAGGCAGTGGAGGCAATCTCTGAAACTCGGGTAGCAATTGCAATGAATGATTTTGCTTCAAATTTGAGGCAGCTTTGGGAACGACAAGATGAGGAGCGGAGACAGAGAATCAAAGTAGAATACCTCTCAAAGGACTACAAGAAACGGCTAACCATGCTTCAGCAAAAGAGAGGGAGAGCACGAGCAAGATGCGAGGTCTGACAGAAGTCACATTATTGTTCCATCTGAAAAGGATTTCACCATTGATGATCTAAAGGTGGACTTGGATTCGTTCAAAAGAAATTAATTGAGGAGAGAACAGCACAAAGATGCCATCAAGAAGTGCATGATGCTGCTTCAAGTAGTTTACATGAGGCTTACTTCCAATTTTCAAGGCTTTGGAGAACTTCACTTCAGAAGCTCTGAGAGCGCATGAACAAGCATAGGCTACAGAGTGTTAGAGACAGTTCATAGTTTTCTCAATTGAATCCTCTAACTCTTGATTACATTCTACATGGAAAGAGATGGTTGAAGAGTTTGCACCACATCAAATGGATGGCAGTCTCTGTATCATATCGACAGTAACAGATGTGGATTAATATTAGCACGCGGAGGATTGCTATGTGGGCTTATGTGGCTAGCGGAAGAAGTGCAGCTTTTTCAGAGGGTAATTTTAGCATAACAGTGGATCATTTCACCCTTTTTGACGATCTAGGCAGGTTCTTGTATAGTTGATATTCATTTATTTGTTGATTGGGTCGTACTGGTGGATGTTCATATTCTTAGGTAGGTTTTATGTTGGGAGTTATGGTTTATAAGGTTTGGTGAAAGGGTGCTCAGTGGAAGTTGAGTCTTTTTATTTTTAAAATCTTGTCATATAGTTCGAGCCTTCCTGTCTTAATAACTCTACTTTTTCTGGATGACCAATTTTAAGGGAATTTAAAATATAAAATAAAAATAAATGTAGTAATTAATTATCTTCTATTATCTCTAGCTTTAAAATGTGTTTAGGAAGAAGTAAAATGGTAAAATTACTGTTTGATTAATATCTCACTAACTAACTTTTCAGGAGGTTGGTGTGGATACATTATAAAAGACGTGAGTGAAAGAAAGAGATTATCATCCAAAGACATGAGTGAAGGAAAGCTCAGTGTTATCAAATAAAAAATACTCCTCACTTGGAAATATAGAAATACAGGCCAAATAACCAAAATACATTCCTGTTTTCTTCAAATTACAGAAGTACAGGCAAAATACATCCCAAATCCCTCCTTCCTTACAAAATGCACTTGTAAGTAATTGTCTCATATTTCTCTTTCAGGAAATTGAATTAGATACAATGAAATCCAGTTGAAGCTTTAATTGGATTCTGAGCCACAATCGGAACCTGCACCAAAATCCTCCACCCCATTTCTGTCGCTTCCATAATACCCAAAACTTTAACCCACGCTAGTTTTCAACTATCTTTGGTATGGACAAGTGGTAGATTTACCGTGATTTTTGATTGATACCAATTCTAACGGAATAGGAAATACTAGTTGTGAATTGCAATTGTTTCAAAATTTATTTATAATGTATAAGTTAGTTAATTCATATTATTTTTTTCAAAGAAAAACGACTTTTTCCATGTTGATTATTTTCCTAATATCTTATATATAAACGTTCTTGGTTTAACAAAAATGTCCTCCCCAATTCACCAAGTTTGTATTGTCGAGCATATTCAAACAACTCGTAGGAAGTTTTTATGGACGCAAAGGTATTGAGATTCAAATAAAGTACTGATTGCTGGGAAAAAAAATATGCTGGCCTAAATTAATTGGTGGATTATACATATGTATGGAATAAAACAGTTGTGTGCAAATTGTTAAAAAAGAAAAAGAAAAAAAGGTCAAGCAATGAGTTCAATGTGTAGATGCCTGCTATGTATAGAGAGAAACATGAGAGATCAATCTAAAACAGGCATCTTGGAAAAGATAATGAAATTCAAGAAGGGATACACCCAAGGAGTCTCGTAATACTGAGAGTTCTCAATTAAGAAGCTATACTTGAAGATGTTAAGAGGAATACAATCTGGAGGAGTTTCTCAGAAATGAGATAAAACTTATTTTCCAATGTGTTTTCTCTTTCCCAGTACGTATAAATTAATGCAAAGGCTGGGATAATATAGACCAGCTTTATGCTGGTAGGAAGAAGTGGAATGGACAGTGATGAATATGAATTGTAAAGCATTAGGGGCTTGAAAACAAGAGGCATTCAAGTAAAGATTAAAGGGATCAGTTTGCTTCGTAAATAACTTAAAATTGACAAGTTTCTCTAGAAAACCATTCAACACACTGAGAGATGCAACTAATCAAACCATATGATACCTAATCCTCGGAAAATCCTGCTCATCAGAAAATATTTGATTACAGACCATGGTAAGGACAGGAGCAGAGTGTGAGATGTTGTCTCTTCTTTCTTTCTTCTCACTTGATTGGAGCTTGTAAGTCTGTGGCACACCCAACCGCATTAGGAGACTCCAAAATCCCCTCTCCTTCATTTTCTTCCTGTCAGAGGTAGCTGAAAAATTTCTAGACAAGATAAAAAGCAAACAAAAACCAGTCAAACTGGGATTCCAAATATTAGTGATGTATAAAAGCAAGTTAGAAACAATTTTCCCTATACTGCATAGTAAAGAAAAGAAGGGAAAGTTTAAGGGCTTTCCCTTCTCTTGTTTAGTTTATCACTCAACCCAAACACGAGAGAGATATTTTTCCTCCTCCTACTTTCACCTTTTGTTTCTCTTCCTTTCCTTGGAACCAGACAAAAGAACAGAAGACCAACATCCTTCATGTGTTACCACTGGCTGACAGCCTGACACTAAATGCAACAAATGGAGCTTTTTTCGAAAATAAATAACAGAACAAAAATCACAGACAGAATGCATCCACTAGTTATTTCTCATACATCTTAACCTCCGATTCAATTTCATTCCAACTACTTCAAAAATTTACGTCAATAATTACCCCTTTAACCAACACTGTAGAAAACACCAGGTATTGGTTAGATCATTAAGGTAAACTACAATTCAGATTACACAACTCCAAATGCTATGTTTACTTAACAAGTGGAAATAATGTTCAGACCTACAAGGACAGTTACCTTTAATTATAGCTCATCTTTTCCTGGGCCTTCTGCAGCTTCTATCCCGATTCTTCTGGATATAGTCAATAATGTCTTCCTTGGTCCTCTCACCTTGATATAGTGAGATCTTTCCACTTGCTGACTTGAAATACATAGTAGGATAACCTTGGACCTCAAAAGTTCCCTTTGGAATATCATTAGCAGTGGCATCCTACATAACAGCAAAAGAAGACGTCATTAGAAATTTCCATCACTGAAATTACAAATATTTAGAGAAGATTGCAGTAGCTACCCGAAAAATAGGAGCCAACCTGTTCACTAAGGTGGAACAATAGTGAGACACATTTTAAAAATAAAAGGCATACACTGTTCTTTTTTCTGCTTATTACAATTATTCAATTGCAACATTATTTTAGCACATTGTTTCATGTGTTGCTTGTGAGAAATCTTACTAGTAGCAATTCAAGCAACATGTGATCTCCAAGTCTATACTAGCAAACAGATACTTGATGCCTCAGGCTTGATCCTTTTACCTTCAACCCTATGCAGCACTTCACCAATGCTGGTAGACACTCAGACCTAGTTATGATAGCATCAAAGTGAGCATTAGATGGTCCAGAATAGATGTTTAATCATTTTTGTCATCTGGGCCCAAATCTAATCCAGTTTCATATAAAGAACCGCAATCACACACTATACATGACAAAAGCTACGGAACTCCACTTTTTAGTTTCCTAGAATTTACATTCCTCTATTCCTGAAAACAAAAACAACTTCTGGTGGCCCGACATGTTTCCTCCATTTTTACTCTATAAGCAACAAAATGATTCAAGGTTCGGAATATATTCCAGAATTATGAGATAATCAAGAGCTTGAGCAGGAAACTCACAATTTTGGCACCTACAACACCTGCATCATTTGCAAATGAGACAGCCACTTCATCAAGGATGGGGGCCAACTGCTTGCAGTGTCCACACCAAGGGGCGTAGAACTCGATAAGTACTATAAGAAGCAACAACCACATGAATTATCATTGCTGCATATCCAACAAAAATTCTAGCAAAAGAACATGTACAGGTTCAGGAAGATGAGCAAGATGAACACGAGGATAATGCGCCTAAGGAAAGATGAAGAAAGGAAGAAATTGAAGTATGCCACATAATTGACTTGTAACTTTCCACGCGTGGGCAGTGATATAATGTCATACTGCACCTAAATACATTGTGATGCACCTTGTTTAAATAATACTATGTCCTATTCTGCAGATGTTGAACTTATAGGATATATTTGATACTGTATTTTTTGAGCAGCTCAATGAGAAGAAGTTGGAACAACTTATCTCCAAATAGTCACTGTTGTAAATCAGTCTAGTATGCTTTTCAAATATATGAATGTCATGCTGAAAAGCCATGAGAGATGGTGAAATATACAATTTGATTTTCAACTACTTGCACTACACCAGAATGCATGAGAAGAAAGAAAAATAAAACCTTATGAACTACCTAAGAACAAAATGTTAATAAAATTTGAAAATTAGGTAGGGAATACCATTCTTCCCAGAGTTGAAAACCATATCCTCAAAACTGTCAGCCAAACTGGCCAACTTTAACAGGTTCACTGTTAACCTCTGGGATAGTTCTGATTTTGAAAGGTTTCACCTTGCCATCCTGAAGTATGACTATAAAATAACTTCAGAAACAATACAAGAAAACAAATTGTCCATAGAAAAAATGTTTCTTGTGGACTTCTCTTTATCGTTTCTTGTGGGACTTCTTTACATTCAATTTGAACGTAAGAAGAGAACTCCAGTCCATTTAGGGTCTGTTGGACATGATTTCAACTCAGTAAATCATGTTGATTTGAAGTTGAAATTTTGTCTGAAATATGCGAATTTGAATTCTTTAAGTTGTATTTTTCACATAAATATGAAAGCCCTACAATCTATGAGAAACCGTTAAAACTTCCCACCTTACAATAAATCTTTACCAATGAGCAAACCATAGTTCATAAACAAGGTATCGATATATCCTAAAAGATGCCACATTAATAAATCGCATATCTCCATGTTTCTTTTATAAATAAATGCTACATTACATGCTATTACAAATTTCCATGTGCCATAGACAATCTCTTCTAGTCAAAGATGAGTCCTTTTTTGCAAAATTTAAAAATGATGGGCCCTTCTGCAAAATATAAACTTACGGGTCAAACTTTACATTTTAAAAGAATTGAAATCACAATTTGGAATTTGAAATCTCACTTTTGGGAAAATCTGGGATTTGAAATCATGAGTTGAAATTTTTTGCAGATTTCATGAACAAACACAAATTTCAAATCAAACTTGAAATTGGTGTTCCAAATCCTATGGGCAAACGCCTACTTAGAATGTAGGACCAAAGGGATAGATAAGATGAATTTATATAGATAATGGATGAGAAAACCTGGGGGGAACAATTAATCCAAGACAAACGGGTAAAAGAAAAAGGGTGAAAGCAGGAGCATCATCACCTTTAAACTCCTTAACCCATGAAGCAATGTGATCAGGTTCGATATTTGGTTTGAGATATTTCTCTCCATCACTCGTCTGTATAATGATTAGAGGTATCTGATCCTCTTTGAGTCCAAAGTACTGCTCAACATAAACCAAAATGTTATAACATCAATAAACAAGAAACGATTCAAACACAACTGATAAGAAACCTAACCTGGAAGGCACCTTGACTGGCCTCGACATCACCAATTAAGAAACTAAGATCATTTCCTTTGTACTGCTCAGCAACTTCATGATACTTGGATTTGAAACTATCAAATAGGTCATTGTTGAAATTTACAAACAGCATGGCCTGCCAGTTGCACATCTTCTATTAGAAACTACTCCCAAATGTAACAGGGTAATAGGGGCTTTGAGGGGAGGGGAGGATTAAGGTCTCCAGCTCTATGTAGTCCAAAAGTGATAATTAAGATTGCAGTTACTCTTCAATAAAGACACAACATTGATGCATGACGTGCATATTCAAGTACATGCAATCACAGCAATGACCAGAAGATGTGCTATGTCACAGACCAATTCTTAACCCAGCTCTAGAAAGTACAAGCTAGTAGGATATTCAACAAGCAGCAGCTATGAGAAACAAATTTATTTGATAAATACAGTGAAAACCTTAATCTTTTCTGGACTTCCCGGAGGAACAAGGATAATTTTAGTGAAAGACAGATGAATCCTGTACCAGTCTTTACACATCTATCTTTGCTTGTGGCGCTTTATCATTATACACGAAGAATTCATGCTGATTGCAGAAGTGAAAGAGCATCTAAGAACAAGTGCAATGAAAGACCATAAATTAGAAGTGAAGAAATAACTAAAAAGAACCTACCAAAAGAACACTTAAAAATAAAATCTTGATCCACATTTACTCTTCTAATATATCAAACAATGTTCCTCCAAATTGGAAAACAAGAGACATCAAGAATAAGAGAATTAGTAGCATGCATTATATGATTTTTCTGTATAGTGCATATCGCTCTTATATATTTCAGTAAAGAGATCTACCAAATAACAAGTATTGGAAAGCAGATGCAGGTTTGGACAGCAAGAAGAACACCAGAATCTCAACAGGCAATATAAATCTGGTAGACCAAGTAAATGTTGCACCTTGGCATTTGGATTGTTGAAGAACTTAATAACGAATGGATGGTTGTTGGGGTCCTTGTTATATACAGTCACAGTAGGAATAGCTGCTTCTTCGACTAACTTTGCCAAGGCATCCACATCGAACTCCTACAAGGACATATGATCAATTATTGAAACTATGTTGCACTATATGATCAATTATTGAAACTATGTCTAGTACCTCAGAAAATGTAGAAGAATTTACACTGATCCAATACTCTGAAAATCTACAAAAAGTTCATCAAAGGGCTTGAATAACTCCAACTACAGGGCCAGAAACTGATGAATCCCCACGAGGAAGGAGCTTAGCATCCGAAGTATGACCAAAATCATAGTCAGCTCGCTCGCACCAGCCAGAGCTGTAAAATTCTCAAATTTCTCACCGGAGAACTCTGGAAAGACACCAACCTATAAGAATTTAAAACCGTACTTATCAATTCCAATTCTGCAGATTTCTTGAGGGTTAAAACAATATGTGAAAACAGACGCAAACCAGTGTGTGAGAGAGAGTTAGTTGTTTGTGTATTGGGTCACCTCGAAGTGAGCATGTAAGCTAGGGTGCGTGTATACATATATATATTTAGACATACAGAGGGGAGGGGGCACTTACGATAATGATATTATTGACATTTATAAAAGCATCTGCATCCTCAGAAGATTTAATTTCAGCAGAAGCAGGTCCACTTTGTTTTCTTCACGTAAGAAACAATACCATCCGCCTCACGTGGTCCTTTGTAATCTTGAACAACACTACCTCCATACCTCAAGATCTTAATTGTGGGGAAACCTCTAATATCGAACTCACTGGCAAGAATCTTGTTTTTCTCCTCATTGGCATCAACTTTGGCCAGAACAACTGGTGGATCATTCTGGCTTAAAACTGGTGCTGCTTTCTCATACTGCAAATTGATAAGCAAATTGTTTAAATTATAGTGCTTGCTTATGCTCCAAAAGGCTATTACTTTTTAAGATTAAGGAATATGTTAGCGGTTCTTACTTCTGAGCAAGTTTCCTTTACAGGACCACACCTATAAATATCAAAGTAATTAAAAGACTTGGAAAAAAAGTAATTTGCTTCTAATTTGAAGCATCTAATTTTCATACAACTTAAACAGAGATGGTCATCAGGAGATAAGAAATCAGAATGGAAATAATTTTTATTGATTCAATTATCAGAGTGCACTAAAGCTTCTAGCTTTGACCGTTTAGTCAGAGAATCAACTGTTTTATTAAGTCAAAATAAGCATCATTCACAATTTCATCATTTCAGAAATTGTTTCTAGTATTTGGTTACCTTGAATGTTGGAAATCTGAGGGAAAATGGTAGAAAGACTTTATCGTCCAACTCTTATTTCATATCACTTACTTCATTCAAGACTTGGGCATTGTAATCAATCTTTACTACTCAAGAATATCCCCAAACAACAATCCCCAATGGTTGTTCCGCACCTCGTATGATTGGTAATATATCTACAACTTTTATATCAAATTAAACACGAGAAATAATCCAGAAAATGTTTCTACAAAGTAAAATATTTGCTCAGCAGAATATTTTTCATAAAAACCATATTCAAGGAAAAAAGTAACCTAGGATTTAAAATAGTAACATATCCAAGTTATGGTAATCTCCGTTGCATCTGCTCAAGCTTTCACTGACTAACCGCCGTAGTTTCCAAACAAAACACCGATCGACTTTCAGTAGTCAAAAATATACCGACAAAAATCACTCTTTTATCGGAAACGAGAAATGGAAGAGATATCTGAAAGTTGGGTGTCTGAAGAGAGAAGCTACAGATTCAAAAACTACACATAGTAATGAAAATCAAAGCAATGTTTACCAAATAAACTGAAGTATAATCGACTAATTACCAAGGAGCGTAGAACTCGACGACGATGAAGTTGGGGTCGACTTCCACAAATCAGAGAAATTGGAGTGATCCAGAGTCACAATGAACTCTTGATTGGGTCTCTTCGCTCTCAGAAGCATAAGATACCGATCCTAGCAGTGCGAAAACACAGAGAAATAAGGAAATCCAAACCCTAATCGCCATTTTCCACTCTCCACTCTTCTCTCAGCTCACTGAAAAATATCTCCAGTTTCGTTTCTCATTATGGATCTCAAGAAGATTTTATATAGTAGCAGCATTTTGCAGATGGGAGCTTTCTGCGGAGCACTTCACTCTTTTACAACTGAAATGTCTAAATAGCCCCTGTTTATTTTTACTTCAATTCTCCTAAAAAGGGGAAAAAAAAAACTTTTGATTTTAATGAATTGTCTTTATGAGGTTGGCCTCATGAAATCTGATTTGAGATACTTTCTTTATTTTAATTTGATTATCTGATTAGTAATTTGACATCACAAATTTTTTAAAAGATTAAATTTTATAATATTAAATTATCAAACTCAAAATTTGTCATATTTTTTAAATTCTTAAAAAAATAAAAAATTAAAAAAACTCAAAATTCATAAAAAAAATTATATATATATAAGATAATTTTTTTAATTTTTTTATCTTTTTTGATTTTTTTAATATTTTTAATTATATTAGTTTTTTTTTGTTTTTGAATTTTTAAATTTTTTAAGATTTTAAATTTAAATTTTAATTAGTATATTTTTATTTTTTAATTTCAAAAATAAGATAAACAAATCACACGAAAGGAATATTAATGAACAAGTTATGTAAAATCTTTATAAGATTCTCACTAATATTAAATTTCTCACAAAAAAAGTTATAAAAATTAATTTCTCCCAAATATTTAATACTAGTACAAAAAATGGTACATGTCGGATAAAATATATACGTGTTAGGGGAAGAGCGAAGAGGGTAATAAGGTCATTTGAAAACTCCTTTTCGGGATCCAAGAATTATAAGGTGTGCGGTTAGAGAACGGGACAAACATGGTGACTTGCCTGGTGACTCCCAAATACACCACTATGAGTAAAAATTGAACAACAACTCACTCTGTGCTGCGTCATATGTAATACGTGGAAGAATATGATTTGTGTTCACATCGCAGGTACCAAATGAAATACGGACACCTCTTCAGCGTTACGTGCATCTTTAACATCGTCACAGCCTTTAATTTATTTCTCTTATTTTTATTTAGCATATATATTTCAAATTTAATAATTTTTAAAATTTTAAAATCAAACAAACAAATTGAAAGCAACAAAAAGAAAATTTAAATTTTTGACCAAAACCTCCTAATTAAAATTTTATGTTGTATCTATTAATCTTTGTCACTCTTCATTTATAATTTAGGTGTTAGTCCTGTTCTATAGTTACCTTTACCCTTTGTTTTGAATTGCTATATCCATGATTTTATTATACTTGCATCAGACATATCAGACATAAATATAATATTCGATAGATCAGATCGTCATATTTGCTAATAAGCTGCAGATGACCGCTTCAGATCAGATCATATCGTTAATTTATTAAAGTACCATAAATTATTATATATGTTAAATTTATCAATAATTACTAATAAAATAATTTAAGACAATTTCTTTCATAATAGACAAAACATGCCCGTCAGCTATAGAAACGCACCCAGCAGGGCAACAAGCTAATTTATCTCATACAGACAACACAAGAACAAAACAAAAAAGAGTTGCATTTATAAAGTGTTTAAGCAATCGAACTTTAAAAAGTTTTAATTGAATGCACATTGTATGTATTAGAGCATTTAAATGGGAGTTTAAATAATATATAGTAAAGCGTAAAATAGAACTACGTGATATTAAGTATGTGTATATTTGAAAAGAGAAATTAAGTAACAATCAAAACTAAATGCTGCATTCTTGGGTAATGCTACGATACTATACCACAGTAATACCATCCAAACAAAGTGGCTAGTGTACCTGGCCGCTTCCTTTACCTTTATATAATTCAATTCTTTGTCTTTATTTTTTAGTTGGATTTGTACTTTTTGGGGATAATGCATAAGTACTCTCAATCTTTGATCGGATTTTTTAGTAACACGCCTTTTCTTTTACGGGGTTCCTATTACCTCATACCGAACTTTTTTAAAGTAATTATACCACCTTAACTGTTGATGTGACACAAATAATCAAATGAATAATTGATGGTGTATTACAAGCTCCCACACAAATATCACTACAACACATTACATATGTAGTTACGAAATTCTAAACATGAATTTAAAAATCGTGGCTAGTACCTAATACACAATCAGCTGTAAATTTGAATTTCACATGGTTTATATCATCTATAACATTTCTTGGCCTACAAAAATTAAATTGAATTGGCAAAGCAAATCTCTTTTTTTTGTTGCTATAATTGCCATTTATTGTGGCAAAATGTTACACCTCGTAAATTTTTAACATGTAGATGGCCTATTCGCATGTTGGTTAAGAGTTTTAGAATGCCATAATGTATAGAAAAGGCCCGGAGAGACTGACAAGCGCTAAGCTCTGGCACGCCGCAAGGCAAATACGTACATATATAAATCTCATTCGACGAATGCGATTTATAGGTCCCAATTATATAAGCCCCCACTTTGTTTTAAAATTCATTCTCCCAACTTTTAATTTTAAAACGAAAGCGTACGTAGGAGGACAAAGGGATTCTTTAAAATTCCTCTCGCTTACGCTCGCCAAACGCCGTCCAAACTCGAATTAATCTGGATAGGCTGTGAGGTATTAAGCAACGAGGAGCATTCCTACGGTTTAGTTTCGTGGAAATTCGGCCTGCAATCATCGTGCTACCGAGCTAAGGTAAGTAGAATTGCTCCAAATTAGTGTCAATATACTCCTAGAACTAAAGTAAGCATTTCTCCCTTCCTTAATTTCCGGTAAATGCAAGTTGACTGCTGATAAACCAAAGTTCGGGTCTCTATATATTAAAGTGATATTTCCTTTTCTCGTGATATTCTGTATTCAGCTAGTCAGAAATCCAAGCGAAGGTATAAAGCTAGTTCCTTCTATAGTTAGTAATCCAAGATAGCAAATAACGTGAACTATAGAAGAAAGAATTCAAGTCGAGAAACGAGCTTCAAGATGAATCTAGCAAGTATGTTTTATAATATTATGATATATTCAATAATGAAAGTTAGTAAAGCAATATCAAGGCCGTATAATATCTCGTATATTAAAAGAGAAGTTTAGTATGAGAATCGCCTTAATGCGTAAAAGAGTTCGTAATAAGAAATCGTAATAAAGATAAGATTTTCAGATTTGGAAACATGCTTCGCTATACGTGATTAGTTGCTCACTGAGACCTCACAGCACAGGCACCTTAGAGCGCCCCGCCGCCCCCGGTTTAATAGTCAGGTTTCACTCGCCCCGCTGTAGGCGATACGCCACCCAAGGGAGGCCGTACGCCGTCCGCTAGTGACGAAGACGTGATGCAACATTCCCTATATCGCCGGGACAAGATAGCAATATAACACTCACAGCGCTATGCCCAGGGCAAATGCGTATACAAATATAGATTATAAAGCATTAGCCATGCGAGTCCTCCACTGCATTACGCTATGCTGCAGGCCATACTGAAATGCAGACCCAAGTGCTTCTGTGAGAGGTGCCTCGTAGTTAGTAAAGTAGTGAGTGATTTATTTTTGGATGATTTTGACCCGTGTAGGGGTATATACTGTGTGTTGATTGGCACCTAGCTACTTATAATGGGTATAAGTCCTTCTTGCTTGTTATATGGAAATGTATATATCACACCACAGTTTGAGCAGACAAGTCGCCATGACTATAGGTATGGTCACTGCCTTCGTTATAAAACAGTTTGGCTTGGGATTCTCCTTGGCCAATCCGTAGCTCTTATACTTCTCTGCCTTCTGTAATTTCTATGTTATTTATATTCATTTGGGTTCAAGCTTACTTTACATACTTGCATCTGCTGGCATCACGCCGCTTCGCGCTCGCATTACTTGCCCGCAGGTACCCATGGGACGGGCGAGTCGATCCGTGATCCTAGCCAAAGCAGAGTCATTAGCTCCTGCCATCTGAGCTTGATATTCGCAGGTTTATATCATTTTCTTTGCCAGATAAGACGCAGGGCCGCCCCGTCCCGACCATCTTACGTATTCTGTGAGGCTTACACTGTGTATATCTCCCCGTGGCTAGCCACATTTGGCCGCGGGTCGTGGCGTATGTTTAGTTGTTTAGTACTCAGTTGATTGCGTTGGCCGGGTGGGGCCATATCCAGCTTAGTAGTGGTGACCTTGTTCGCCACTAGTAGCCAAGTAAGATCTCTGCTATTTTGATTGGGTAGGCACTAAGTTTAAGACTACTACTTTCATACCGCAGACAGTGGCTTCCTATACGTACGTGATTCCTGTTAGCCGATGTTATAAGACAGTGGCTATAGGCCTAGCTACTGGGGTCAGATGACAAATTATATCTAAATTTCGTCATTCCAAGTAACTGAAGCAAGCTCAGGGCAGACATCGATGCGCATCGCGAGGTCAGCGCTTCTCGTGCTCATTGCGCACTCAGCGCCAGTCATACTACAAGGGCTATGTAAGGATAAATAAATGTTCAAATAGCTATAAACCTATTATTAGCAATAAAATTTGTGAACTAATCATAAGTTGTTTCCATGTGATAAAGTTATCGCGGATAATAATATCCTTTAGCCACAATAAATTATTTAAAATATGAATTTTAATAAATAAATTATTTTGCTTCAAGTAATAAAAATCATGGCAATATTAAATAATTAGCTTGTATAGATTTTTGCTATGATAAAATCTCGTAGCTATCCATTATTAGCTGTTATCACGATAAAAGTTACCACCTTTTACCCACAATAAATTATTTGAAATAAAATTTATAGCTAAATAAATATTTTTGCTTCAAATAACTAAAAATTATAGTAATAGTGAAGTAATTAGACATAATTTTATTGCTATAATATATTTTTATAAATTAATTATTAAGTTTTGCCATGAACAAAAATTTATTGTAGCAATAATAACCTTTTTAACCACAATAAATTATTTAAATAAAATAATATAGCTAAATTAGTGTATAATAATACTAATTAGATATCATAATTCAAACCAGTAAGTTACTGTAAGTTGGCAAAAGTAGAGAAAGAATTACCCATAACTTTAATTAACTAATTTGACTAAGATTTTTTATTATTATCTGAATCGACTCATCCTTTCTTTATCCAAAATATCTTTTATTTTATATTTTTTTTCTTTTTCATAGTTTTCACATCAACCTGGTATCTCATATACTAATTTTTTTTTTCTTTCTGGCAAATCTTTCTTACTTCCTCATCATTTTCTTTACAAATTTCATTCTTACCAACTCATTTGTTTCCTTCTTTTTTATAATTTTGTTATTTTATATTATTTATTCTTTTATATATTTTTAAAATTTTCATGCGTTTTTCTTCGCTCTCACATCACTCTAACTCCTTGGCTTGAATTACATTTGAGTTATTTTAATTGCATCATTTCAATCGATTCTAAATATCAAGAGGAGTTCAAAACTTAAATTTATAGTGATTTGGAGTAGATTTGAATTAAATTTCACAAGAGGTGAAAGGAAGAAGATGAAATCCTTATATTTTAATGTTTTATTATATTGTATAATTATGTATATGAATATATAAACACTCCTCTATGTAATTTTGTATAATATTATATATTATGTGTATAATATTGTATATCAAGGTCTTAAATATTGTGGTAAAAAAATTAAAACTCTTATATAATGTTGTATATAGAATGTATAATGCTTATATGTCAAATTTTCTAAGCAATCGCTATAAGAAAATAGCTGTTATAAATTGAAAACTTAAAATTCTTGACTTCCTAGGTGCAAATTTAAATGTTATAAGTGGTACTTTTGCACAATTATCCTTTTTTAAATAAGTATGTAATTATATTTTATTAAATTTAAATATTTGATTTAGCAAATTTAAGTAATTGCATGCTTGTATTTATATTGACTACTAAAGAGAGAGAGAGAGAGAGAGGAAGGAAATTAAGGCTTAATCAAACCGTCACCTACATGGTTTTATTCATAAAGAAAATATTTTTTTCATTTGAATTAGCTAAATAATATCAATATTCGAACACCCTTACTTCTTTAATTTTTAGTCTATTATTAAATACAACTTTTTAGAGCTCTTATGTAATCTTTATAAATTTTTTCACGATACGAGCTACATGAGCGAAAAGACAAAGTTGAATGACCTTATTATCTATAAAAATTAAATGACTTTTTAATCCTTCAAGCAAAAATTATTACAACAAAATTTTTGTACAAAGATGAAATTACCCATTTTTAATAAAATAAGAAAAATAGCATATTTAAATATATAATTTTAGTTAATAAATTATGATGTAATATATAAAAATTTATACAGTTCATATTTTACTAGTTGCACATGCACTTTAATCTTCAAATATTATTTTATAAGTATCTCACACTTCTCACTATTATATTATTTTAAAAATTTACACCAAAATAATATAAACACGCAAGGTATCACATTTATTCGTAAAGGAAATTAAAAGAAACGAACAAAGATTCATGCCAAACCAAAATCTCTATATATCCTTATACTTCGTTTCCCTTTCAGCCGCCGCACTCCTTCGTCCCTCTTTCATTTTTTTCTTCCAACTTAGTAAATCTCAGTTGTTTTTGTTGCAAGGTATCAAGTATTTTTATGTTTTAGTGTTCTTGAATCTTTACTACCAACTAATTATATTTTAAGGTTCAATTTTATAGATTATTCTAATAAGTTAATAACTATAGAGTAGTACCATTGATTGAAAACGTGAAGATTATAAAATTGTAATGTTGTGAGGAGTTACATAGCAGAAAGAATAGAGATGTGAAGATCGCTCGAGAATTCTTTTAAAAAGTATAGGTTTATTCGTAATCTCTTGTTGAAGTTTTTTAGCTTTTAAAAAATTAAACTTGCATTTTGCATTAAAGTTTCTTTTAGATTTGCTCATTTTTTTATGCTAATTATTGTTTCTTTTGAATTTTTAGGGTGCATTTTAAGCCTTGGATATAAGAAAATCATGGATTCAACCTTAATGCCAAAAGTGAAACTACTTCGCTCTTTTTAACGCAATAGAATCAATATCTCTAATTTTCAAATCAAATACTTAGAATTTTTTTTAATGTGAACCTTCAAAATTTTGTAGAATAAATTAAAAATATCTAATATATTGTATATAGTCTTTATTATGTTAATTTGATACAATAATTTGGAATTTGATTTGAGTTCTTTCTTATCATCTAGTTTCTCATTAGTTAATCTTAGTTTTACAAACTTTATTTTATCTGTTCTATAATTGTAGACTAGGGATGTCATGAACTTTATAAATATATAATTATATAGTGTTGAATTAATCATGAAATTACTCAAATGTTATTGTATGAAATAAGTGATATTTAAAGTGTATCTTCTAATTTTCATAAAATATTTGAGAATTTTAAAAACAAATTAATGAAAAAATAAAATCAGATGAAAATATTTATTTGCCTTAATAGCTCAAAACAACAAACAACCTAACACTAGCAAAGACAAAGGGAACACAATGTTCATACAAAAGATGTCCGAACCATAGATCCCCTCCGCCTCCTCTAACACTCAATAATGGCTAGCTTGCCATCGTAGAGTCACGGCAGCCGCTTGAAGACTCCGGGGTTCATATATGAGTGGGAGTGGGTGCTACGCCGACACAAAAGACATGAATTTTAGAGTCCTGTATATTAAGAACTGGACGTGGGCATAAATAAGACCCTCCTCGTACGTGTGTACACGATTTTGTGGTTGAGTGTTAAGGAGACGTGAGTGCAGCTCCGTCATGTTACCTCAAGTCATTGTTTGTGAATCGCTTGTGATTTTTTATGTTCGCGAGGTGGATGTGGAAACGCCCTATGAGAATGTGCAAAATTATTGTGGATATGGGATACAAACCATAACAATCGAATACGGGCATTAATGCTAAGTGCGACTTTTGTCATCATGCGTAGTTACTGGAAGAATGTCATGGCGAATAACTGAGGAATTATAACTCCTAATAACTATCAGTGATTGCTGCTTATTATTGCCGCTTTATGGATTTACGGAGTATGTGAAATGTTAATTGTCGATTCAATGAACTGTGGTGATAAATGAACTCGCAGGAGCAACTTGTCGAGTTACTCCCTACGCAGTGCCACCGCAATCTAACCATTTCCGCCGCGCAGATCAGCGACAAGTGACCGCTACAAAGTGAGAGGTTTAATTCAAAGGAGTGTGGAGTAGAGATAGTGTTCATAAAATTACTTGCATATCTCGTGTAAAGTCGAGGGATCCCTTACATCTCTACGCTATAATTATCTCGTTATTATGTAAGGCTCCATTGATGACGCCACGGCACTGCAGGTCATGCATCGGAGCTCTACCCCCCGCATTCTTCTCTCGAACGCAGAGTTTGAGCCCGACAGCCTTTCACACCCTCACCTATAAACTAGAAGTTTTGGAGTTTTCAGAAGCGTGAGCAGTATGGGAAAGCAGCTTCACTCCTACTGCTTTGGAAGCATGTCCTTCTTTTGAACACTTATGTTTCTTTTTCTTAGTTTATTTTTAAACATTCCTAGAGTTGTAAACAGACTTCTTATGCAATAACTTTCTGTGTCTTGAGTAATTTTCTTTCTTTGTAATGTTGGTTTTGCTATTGATTCATGATGTAAAGTTATTTTAATAATTAAAGATAGCAAGCATCTTTGCATGTCCTGATTTTGTGGGTAGTATTCTGATTCAATGGATTTGCCCACCGTAGGTTAAAGGGAAGCAATCATGGCCAAGGGGGTCGTGATAAAGTTGGCACGTGAGCTCTAGGTTCTGATCTCATTATTCTAAGATCTGCCCGTGAGAGTCTCACGAATCGGCAGACGTTTGTAACTTATCTTCGAGAGGTGGCTGTCGGACTTTAGGAAAACTCCTTCATTCTCTCTCCTTTCGTGTGATTACTTGATTCCAATTGGTATCCGGTGATCCAAATTGATATCTAACAATTTTATTCTTTCTTTTCAGGACAGAACACACAGCAAATGGTAACAACAGACGTATCACCCGAGCTGTCAGTGGCGCCCTGGGCCATGGCAGTAGAGGAAGGGGCAGAGGTCGGGCCTGAGACCCGTCGCGGACAGAGGAGGGATCGGCGTTCCTACTCCGCCCGGTGGAAAGGTCCGCATCTCCCGCGGCCACCAGGCTGTGGAGTGGGAGGTAGTCGAGGTCGAGGTCCCATGCGGTGGGAGAAGTTCGCCACGCTGGGCCCCTCGGTGTCCTAACTCAGCCCCGACTCCTTCTAAGAAGCTCTCAAGGGGCACCGTGGCAAAACAATAATAACTCTAGAAAGCGTGGACAACACTCGTGAATCTGAAGATAGCTAAACTGCCAGGGCCCCAATGATTGATGATATATCGAGGCGTGGTGTTTCCGAGGCCAAAGAATAGGACCAAGATGACAGTGGAAGAGCACGACTTTATTTTCGAGGTTCACCAAGACGAAACCTCCCACCTTCTCTACGACATAGAAAAGGAGAGACTTGGCAAATTCACTGGCAGTTATATGAAAGGCTCCATAAAATGGGAGCAAGGAAAAGTATGGTGTTGAGTTAGTGCATTCAGTTCCTTGCTGCCCATGTACTGGGACGGTGTGGTCGCCCACCGGCTGCAGGTGGTGTCCAAGCAGTGAAGTGGACATGCTCAAGCAGGTGGGGGTGGCACCCAGTGGGTAGTAGGTGGCACTACCCAACCTGGCGTTTAAAGTTGGTAACCAAGATCATTTCTATGCTTTTCTTTGGTAGACCGTGAGGCAGCAGGCTTCAAACACCGTTATCATAGATGATCTTCTGCTGCTGATAGAACGGCTATTGCATTGTTTGACTTAGAACTATATTTTCTTAGCGTGTCTACTTATTTTACTGGGTCAGCGACCCATGTGTGACAGGCTTAATACCCTTTCCCGTATGTCTACCCCGTTGGGATCTCGTATTAAGGATCTAGTTATTCATAACCCAGCATTGTTGAATTCAAGGTATTTGACACCCGGCCGACCTAGTGATCTTGTATACGGTTGATTTTGATATAATCTTGCAATGAGTTTGTTGCCCCTTACCCCGCCATTCCGGGATTGCTATGTTAAGACCGGCTACCAGTATCTAGTCCAAAATGGTCGTCTGTTGAGTTGGAAGGGAATCAGAAACTCTACTCCTAAGAAACTTATTTTATATTCGTGCTCCGTAAGTTGATGAGCTGGGTTATTCCAACAGATTTGGCGTGTGTTCTGGGACACTAGTTTATGGTCATTCCATGTAGCCTGGGCCTGGTTGTTTGTGATTTCTTAGAGGTGTTTCAGATTTGCCCGCATGCCGCCGAATGTGAAATAGATTGTGATGACTGGGAACCAGAACCCGTCCCATCTTTATTCCTCCATATCGAATTAACTTGCCGAGTTTAGAGAACTCAAGGAGCAAATAAATGAACTGCGAAAGGATTCATTAGACCAAGTGTATCGGGCCATGGGTGCCCTGGCTCGCTGGCGGTTGTTAAGGATAAGAGTACGCTGGATGTGTATTTGGCCACCACTTGAACAAGGTAACTATTCGAAATAAGTAATTCTCTTCTCGAATAACATGATCTCGTTTGACCAAGCATAAGGAGCGACCGTATTTTCAAAGATTGATTTGAGGTCGTTGTCACCGCTTGAAAATTCAGCCGAAGATATTCCCAAGACAAATTTTTCTGACCCAGATGGACATTATGACTTTCTCATTACGTTCTTCGCACTCACCAATACTCCGACTGCCTATGAGCCTCGATGAACGAGTATTTTCAAACCCTTCACCCGACTTCTTGCTCATTTGCATTTACTGACAAACATCTCGCACATCTCTATTGACCGGGCAGGAGTGATGAAAACTATTTAAGGGATCAGACTGGGCTGGCCAAGGAGTAGTTGTACGCCAAATTCACCAAGTGCAGTTTTGGTTGGAATCATGTCCTTTGGGAAATGTGATTTAAAAAGAGGAATCCGAGTTGATCCACATAAGGGTGAGGTGGTTTGAACCGGGTGTGCTAACAATGTGGATGGAAATTGAGTTTTATGGGCCGTAAGCATTATCGTTTGCTTATGAAGGATTCATCATCATTTCTACATTGACTCGTGCTGACAATAAAAAGGATGTGCCTCTTCCATGGTTTCCAGGAATGTGAAGCTGAGCTTTGTGAAATCAAGACTCTACTAAATCATCAAACACCTATTCTCGTGTTACCGCGAAAGGTGGAAGATTTTGTTGTGTATCGTGATGCCCATGGCTCCGGTGATCGCCGTGTTTATGCGGTAAAGGATATGTTATTGTGATATGCTCTAAGATAATCGGAAAGGTGCATGGAGTTAACTACCTACATATGATCCCTAGGAGCCAGCAGCCAGCTAATCACACTCTAAAAACTGATGGGCACCATTCCACGGAGCTCATGCGAGGTGCTCACTGGATTATCGTGACTTACAATATGTATTCTCCTAGGAAGTATCTCACTTGATAAGAGGAGATGGATGGAGTTTCTTAATGATTACGACATCACCATACTGTACTCACCTTGGTGCGCCTCGTGGTGGTAAACGTTACAGCAGGCATGGGATGGTAGCATGGGTAGTCCGGCTTACTCTGAGGCTACTCTCAATGGTCGACGGCCACTGGGTTGTGACCTTGACAAACAACTTAGTGAGATTGTCACTAATGGTAAATTGATGGAGTAAGTTAGCCAACTCCGGGAGGCTAGATCCTCGCCAAGCGAGAATCAAAACCTGCATGTACTTCTGGGCATTTAAAACTCTGGGTAAGACTGTAGATAAAGTCCTCATGGGAGAGGCCAAGCGAGGCAGCAGCAGATGATAAAGGGGTCTTGAGAATAAAAGGGCTGGGTGTGTGTTCCCTGCTGGTGACCTATTAAAACTCTGCGTAAGATCACAACTCGAGGTACTCCATTCACCGTGAGTCACGTAAGATGTACAACGATCTAAAACAACATTATTGGTGGGGTAGGGGATTTAAGCGAGATATCAGGACTACGTGGATCAGTTGTTTAAATTATCAATCGGTGAATTACGAGCACCAGAAGCCTGGAGGAGTACTTCAACGAATGCCTATCCCCAAGTGAAAAATGGGAGAGGATACCATAGACTTTCAGGGGTCGGGTCTTCCTAAGACTTTGGAGAAGTTTGACTCAATTTGGGCCATAAAGGGATGAAGTCAATTAAGTTTGCTCATATCTTGCATCCAAAGTGTAATTTACAACGCGAAGAAATTAGCCAAGATATGCGGAAGCCGTGAGGTTATCGCTTCAACAAGGCCTATTTCCATCAGACGACAGGCACTCGCTCACTTTCCATCACTTTCCATTTTGGAGGACTTTGCATGCCAAGTCAGGTACGAGGTTGACTTCAGCACAACATTCCATCCCTCGCATGTACGGGAACGAGCGCACTCTTCAAGTGTCGGAGTGTGACACCGCGTACGTAATGTACTCGGGAGGTCATCGACAAGTTCTTACCTCTGGCATAGTTCAATTATAAAATAGCTACCACTGAAAGTATCGTATGACACCTTTGAAGCCTTGTATGAGTAGAAAGCGCAGTGTCTCCACCGGGGTGGTTTAATGCATTCTGAAAGCAGGCCTTGGGAACATCGTTAAAGGAGTCCTTGGAAAAGGAAGTGATACTTAGACCTTCATAGCTTCTTAGAGTAGGCGGCTAAATACACAAAGACAAGAAAGTCAAAGACACGGAGTTCATGGAGGGGGAGCAAGTGCTCGCCAAGGTGTCCCCCACGGCGGTTTATAAGGTTCCATAAGCGGGGCAAGTCAAACAGACATATCGTCCTTTAATATACTCGATGTATGGGGGAAATGGACATGAAATGGCGTTACCGCTAGGATTGTCTAGAATGCATCCAACATTTCATGTGTTCATGCTGAAAAGTATCAAGGGGATGGAACGTATATCATCAAGGACTTCATTGACGAATCATTATTTCGAGGAGGAGCCCGCGGGCTATATTGACCAGAGGTTCTAAGTTGAGGGTCCAAGGAGATTCCAATATAAAAGTCCATTGGAAGAACTGTCTGGAAGAAGTCACTGAGAGACCGAGGATGATATGTGGCCGGTTGCTACACCCCCGTAATTAATCGTGCGACTACACACGTGCGTAGTTATACAGAGTTTTATATGACACACTGAAAAGGCTCGAGGGATGAGTGGACGAGCATGGAATCAAGCGAGGCAGAGGCCGGACTGAGGCCCAGCCAGACTGGCACCGCGGCGCGCTAGGTAGCCTGGCGTTACTTGGCCGGCACTGCCGCGCCCGCTTTCTCTTCTGTAGTAAATGGGCGGCAAGGCTGCGCCGTGATTTGGCGCGCTATGGGCGTCTGCCGCGCCCTCCCCCGCCACCGACCTCCATGCATAGCCCTTCACTTTAATTGAATCATTTCAAAACATTTTACATTCGGCCGTATAAGTGAAGTACAAAGATTCTCGATCATTTTTCTTCTGATTACGCTATCAAACACCGTCCAAATTTAAATTAACTTCGGGTATATAGTTCTAAGCTCGTAGGGAGCATTACTATGGAGTTATTTTCATAAAATTCACCCATTAACTGTAATCTCACCGAGCCAAAGGTTTGTCTGCTCCAAACCGATTTCTATACGATCACAGCTTTAAGTAAGTACTTCTCCCCTTCGAACTCTCGTGAAATAATATGTTTCTTACCATGTTCCATTGGGTTGAAGTATAGTCAATATTGGCTAAAAGTTATCATTTTACACGATTTTGCATTTACATTCATCTTTCTCCTAGCATAACTACAATCAAGCAGAGCTTCTGCCGAATACAATAAACTCACTCCTGCTATTCGCAAATGACACCGAGGTATGTAAGGCTTAACCCTAAAGTATACTCGCTTGTATATTGTTACAACTTATGTTCTCAAATAGAAATGACGATTTCACATGCCGTAGATAGTTGCTACCATTAAATCGTGATTAAACACGCTGGAATTAGTTGTTGCTATATATAAAGATCAGATATGCCGCGAGTAACCACTATCAAAAGATTAAGTGGTTATATATCTATTATGATTAGCCGATAGAAAATATATATGGATTATACTGCAGTATCCCTCGTCTAGAAAGACATGATAAACACGATACGAGCTAGAAGCGTCATAGAAACTCTCCTATTCTCCTAAGCCTACGGTTTTAGTAAGACAGCGTGGTTTTATTGCTAGACTAGACATTGAACCTGTGGAGGGTTAGCGAGCCTCGAGTTAGTGAGGTGAATAAGATGTGAAGTCGTGGGACATAATTCACTGGGCTTTGGCACTGCTGCTTAAAAGCACGCCTGCACCATTGACGTAACCGCACATCCCAAGGCCCAAAATGTGAGACAAAATAATCATAGTTTAGAAACAAGACACTAGAGCTGTCTAGTGTACGAGTGATGCCTTACCACCCTATTATTAATTATTACTAGTACTTTGCTGGCCCCGTGATCAGTAGCTTATTTATAAGTTACCCAGTAGGGGCTAAATTTCCAACAGTCTGTACAAATAGACCCGGTAAATTCTAAGGAAGCGGACCTTATCGTTAGCTAGCTGGCCGCCACAAGACATTCAACCTGGGCTCTACTCACCCACAAAGCTGCCAGAATGGTTAGGTCTATAAAAAGTTGTCTAAAGGCCGAGAACCGGCCTGTGAAAGTAATATAAGATCCGAGTAGACTAAGAGAGTTCTAGCGAATTAGCAAGATCATGCTAGTATGCATCGCCCATAGGCTAAGGATATCAATAAGCTTCAGAAGCATTAGGGGTCGACGCCTAGAAGCAAGTTCGATCAAGACCAACCCTATAGTTGTTCTAATCGTGAGGAACTAGTAGTTAGCCATTCGCGACCCTACGCTTGTTTAAGAGTTATAAATTGTCCCAAGGTGATACCCTGAGGTTAGTTAGACCACTCCGCATTTTGCCCTATTCAAATTGCATCATTAGAGATCATGATCACCATCGATCCTCCTGGACTATAGGCGTTACCTGCTGTGCTCGCTAGCAAACTTTGCCGTACAATCCTAGGTATGAAAGCAAGCAGGCGTTAGCCTGGCGCGGCCACTCGAGCCGCTAGATTTAGATTTTAGTACAACACCTCAGTCAGTTTCCTCACTCAGTGCCATCCATGAACACCCCAGGTTACTAGCCGTGCCGACGCCCGCGAGGGCTAGATGACGTCAGCTCCAAAAGAGCGACATGCGTCCGCGAGGGACGAAGCACGGGTCCTGTGTCCTCATATGGTCCATTCCATGGATGGACCATTATATATACTCTGTATCGACACCACACACCGACAAGCCCCCAGGCTCCGGGTGCGTATATCAGAGTCCACTGACTCGCTGCATACGTTTATAATGTGGGCCGAGTGCTCGCTTGTAGGCCCACAGGACCTAGAGGATGGATATAGTACTAGTAGAGTCATAGAAACCTATATATGGGTATATAGCTTGAGATGTGCTCGCTGTGGTGGCTACGGGGCTTCGAACGGTTATTTTATCGATTGTGCCTTCGCTTGCATGGGTGCCAGCGAGGTTCTTGTTGTATTCTTGTCTTCTAGTTATAGTTTTCATATATGTGTAATTATACGCCTTAAATTACGTACATGTAGTAAGTTGGTTAGATGCATTACGAATCAAAGAGCGTACAAGCACCCTTCGCTCTTCTTTCTATTCACTTCCGCCTTTTATCGCCTTATCTATTGTCTTACATATTTGGTACATATTATACTTGATACCTCCCCCGGGCGCCCGTGTTACTTGCCCTCGCAGGTTTAGACAAAAGACAGGGCCGATCTCCAGAGCAGCCTATTCGTAGTTCGGGTAGCTGGGACAACTCCTTCATTCCTAGCCGCTGTGCTGCAGATTTCTGCATTAAGTTATATAGCATTTTGGGTAGGTCAAGTTCCCCTGTCCCGAACACTATTTGTACTCTTAAAGGCCTGGGCAGACTATAATAAGCCTGTACCGCTTAGTCAGAGGTTACTGTTGGGCCTTAATAGTTATGCTTCGTATGTTGACGCGGGGCCTAGTATAGTAGCTCGTCTTTCATTTCGTTATAATCTGATAGCATGGTGGCCTTGCTGATCCGCATGTGGATCCCTTTTGCTGCCTCGTTGTTGCTTAGATATTTTGATTTACAGGTGGCTATACTACTTTGCCTACCGGAGGCTGTATTTATAGCCTAGGTATAGCTCGTTGCTTTCTTGAATTGAGTCACAAAAGAAGCCCTGTGCGTATGCTTCCAGCCGTGCCGCTTATTGGCGTGTTGCACTGTGTGCCACTTACCTCCCAAGGTGCTGACAAACTCTGCATCGTGAGCGTTCATATCCTAAGGAACTGGAATCCGTGTCTATAGAATCTGCCTTATAAATGTAAGCAGCACCATATTTTATAATCGAGGCTACGAGGCATGATAGTACGGTTACCCCTCTTCTTCTCTCGATCATTCTATTATGTAATCTGTATAAAAATGGTCGAGTCCCTAAGCTTTCCTGTTATGTCCGTTCAGAATGTTCGAGATAAGACACACCACTCACTTGCAAGATAACCAAAGGGAATACAGGAGGAGTACCAAGTGAGGCATCACAATTGGGACAGCTAGTCAATGGCTAAGTGTACGCTTTTGCATTTCCACATTACCCTCCCAAGGTACAAGGAACCTCATAACATGAGATAGATATGCCATGTTTGTCCCCACCCCTACAACCTCGCACAGGGGTTAGAAGTATAGTGCATATGCATATGGAGAGTGGTTGAAACCCTTAGTATTTATGTTATATAAATCAAAGCACAGAGTAAGCCGCGAGGGGGATAAGGTCACAATACCACTGGAGGCCCATGAGGAGTCCAAATGCGATAAACCCTAGTAATAGCAAGGTCACGCCCCGCCTGGGAGGTATGACTGCACTGGTGCCCTAGTAGGACTCCGGATCGCACCGGGTGAGCCTAAGCACATCTGGTGCCTCGGATAGCTCTATCTCGCATTCGGAAACAATGGGCTCATAACTACTGTAAACACAGCTCCTCCCGCCGACCGGGCCTATACCACTCCGTATAAAACTTCCCCAACTAATCCTATATCTCATGGGGGGAACCTATGCTGCTGACAAAGCCACCATGTCGTCGAAGTTATCTGTGAATTCCAACAAAAGAATAACGTATAACTACGTGACCTATGTCACTCACTACTATCGACATGGCCCCACACGGCCAACACAATCGAAAATGCTAAACAACCAAACAAAACGCACCGCCTCACACGACCGCACAACTAACCACAAAGGAGACGTATATATACAATCCGCAAGCTCTATGAGTACGATAGAATGGTCGACAGGCCACGACCTACCCATACCGTACAACAAAAGAAAACGAACTACACCTCGAATATCAAGCTTCTGATGACAGGAGATGATGACTCTATAGCCGGGCCGGAATCACGAGGGATCGCCTCTCGCCATGAGTACCGTGGTGCAGTAACGCGCCGCCCAATCTAGCGCGTACCACCGGTACTGAGTATGAAAAGCACCGAACATATATAAATATAAACAACATAACTAGCAACTCGAATAAAGGGTGAAATAATCAATCAGAACTGATATGTCGAATCTACTTTCGTACCGTGGATAAAAAGGTGAGCGTACCGCGACGTGGCGACTGCCTAATAGCCACATATAAATACATATATATAGCAAGCAAGAACCAATACCAACCTATGCTCCTGATGGTGCCGACCAATCAAACAATCTATATACCCCTTACTCGGTCAAAACCAACCAAAATAAGTCACCCACTCATCTACTAACTACGAGCACTTCCACCCTGGTCTCCAAATGGCTATGGCCTTCCGATATAAATAATCGGTGGTTCGAGTCCGAGGACTCTGCATCAGATTCCTCAGAATCGTAATCAGATTCTGGCCCTGTTTCGGCGACGCGCACAACAAAGGGTAAACTGTGACCGTTTATGCCGACAACAGCATGGGAAAGCTTTCATCCCATTCGCCCCATCACACGCGCATGCCACTGAGTGACGTATACCCACCCGCCAGTTGGGCGACACAGTTACTAACCCAGGGGCAGCGAGGACGCTCAAAAGGGTGCTCCTCACGACACAATCAAGTCTCAATAATCAATAATCACATGTAGCAAGCATGTTTAAACTAAAAAAATACTATCTGTAATCCGATTTCTTATTCGAACTCTTTTTGTGTTATACCGATTCTCATACGTTTATAACCGAATCGTGATCTTTATCTCATCAGATATGAGTGTCAGAACAAGATATTATCTCGATCGTATGGCTATACTCGTAGCCAAGATACTATCTCGTTGTCCGATTTACTTACTAACTTTTATTCTAATATATGTCATATTATTATGGAAACATGCTTACAAATGTATACCGGGCTATACCGAGTCTGAAATAATATCTTGCCATTTGGCACCGTTTAGCCAGCTTCCGACCGAATATGATATAACAACCCAAGATGTGTTTACCGAATTCCGCACAAAACTTCAATATTCGACTCCGGAATTCTATTACTGAGTTTACTATATTATACTAGGCTAAAGTTACTAACTTGTCAAGAAACTCCGGCTTTTTACATACCTAACCTCGGTTATCCTACCAATCCATCAAGCTCCTGCCGCATCTACAGCCTATTTCTCCTAACCGCATTCACATATATGTCAATTAGAACTAAATACACCAATATATTCGAAAAGAAAACGCTACTTTTGGATATTTATAGCCCAAACTTTGGCTTATCAAAAGACTACTAAAACTTGCTATTTCTAAAGTCCGTAAGGGAGAAATATCTGCCTTTAAGGCCAGTGAGCACATCGACACTCAATTGGAGCACCCACTTACCTTAGCCCTAGCACGATGACTTGGTCTTACCAATTTCGTGAAACTAAACTGTAGGGAATGCTCCCCTGGCCGCTAAATACCTCGTATTCGAGGTTAATTTGAATTTGGACTCGTTTGATGGCGTATTCGAAGGAAATTATCAATACTTTATGCCTTCCTTCTCTGCTTTTCATGAGTTCTCCGGAAATTATCAAGTGTTTAATGAAACAACCGAAGTTTGAGGCTTATATATAATTGAACCGGATAAAATAACGTGTCACGGAGCCAACGCGAGGCTCCCTCCTCGTGACACGCTCGCACGTGCGAGGCTCCGCCCCTGGCCTCCTTCCGCGACGGTTCGACAAAGTTTCTTGTCCGGCCTCTTTCCGAGCCTTTTTCTAGCATTTACGGCTTTCAAATACTCTTAACCAACATGCGTAATAGGCCATCTATGTGCCGGAATTTTACGAGGTGTAACAAATAGTAAAGGTCAAGTCAAAAAGGCCGATTCTCAACAGAAGATGTTAATGATCGCAGTGGCATACCGCAGCATAATAGTTACGACTTAGTTTGTACATATCGAAGGACAAAGGGAGGCCGGCAGGAACAAAATAGGTCCGAGTACGAGTTAGAAGAAATATAGGCCGCAGACTCGTCGGTAACATCCTTGACTATATGAGGTAGAGACACGAACCTCAAAGAGCTCCCAAGGGAACAAGAGGAAATGTGTAAATATCTAATCTGGGAAGACTGTAATCACCTCTTAAAGCCGATAGAGCATGATTACCGCCGAATACTCGAGAACTAACCATCAAGCAATGGTGCTAAGAGATAGTAAGTGCTTATCCTAGAATGTTGCGGTATCTCTAGAAGAGAAGATAAGCGAGTGCCGACACAGAGACATTAAATTAGAAAAACCTAGAAACAAGGCCCAAAAGAGAGAGTCATCGTCTCTCAACATAGGTGGGTTAAGTCATAAGACCTGCAGGCCGCTCTCGTCCTAGCGTGGGCCGAACTCGCTTGCATTCTAGCCAAGGTATATCATGTCTCATATTTTTCCTTCACCTGAGTTTAATAAAAATGTATCAGCCGTAAGTAAGACCCCATCGATGGTACGAAAAGAGAGACATTATCGAGGGAGCGCAGAGCTTTAACGACCAACCAAAGACCGGGATAAAGAAAACCGAATGTGCCAATCCAAGAGATGGTCGTGCCCGTAAAATGGAATGGGAGAATAGTCAATTTAATTATACGAAGGTTACCTCACACAAAGGTAAATGTACTCACTGAAATGCATTAAAGGCTTTCGTAATAAGTTGGGATGCATGTTAAGTTGAATACGTACTCGTCCCTAAACTCTAAGCAGTAGCACCTTGCTCAAATGCCGTGAGATTTGTTGGGTGGTGTAGAGATGTAGGCCCTCTATATGAATGGACTGGAGCGTGATAAATCAAAGGTAAGTGGGACCAGGCACACTATAACGGGCATATGGAAGATGTTAAACTTATTAAGAAATGTGTATCGATAGCCCAGATCGTGCTGTAAGTCTTAACCCAATGCATAAATGCATAAAGCCATGATTAAAGCAAAGAATGAGTATTTCCCAAAAGCTTCATTTGGATGAAGGCACTATGAGAATTAGAGAAAAGGCAAGCTTTAGCCTTAGGTTCATTGGCCATGGTATTGTATTTCCTGAGATCAAGCTGTAAGCGCCGCATAGGCTAGAGTTGCCTTCGTAACCGAAATTGTCTCCATTCAGTCTTTGGCATGTCAATGTTGTGGAACACATCGAAGAGATCCATCTCAAGTTGTGTCCCAAGTGAGGACATTTGGTTGAGCAAGGAAATCCAACCTATAAATAGTCCCACATATACTAGATTAGCAAGTTCAGATCGAGGAACTTAAAGATATGCCTCTCAATTAAAGTATTGTGGTAGACTAAGAATAAGAAGAGACTTCCACTGTGGAAGACGAGACGATATGAGAACCACATCTCATTCCATCCCAAAATTGATCAAGACTATGCAAATTAAGGCAGAGTTGTTGTTCTGTAATGATATTTTACTATTATTCTATCTATACGCTGTTGACTACCATCTCGTTGTGAGCAGTCGTTATATAGGTGATGCCCCAGATTGACTTTTTCCGCTGCTTCGTGCCCTCTGATAATCACATGTGAGGCTCTCTATCAAAATTTCCATGGTAACGATAAAAAGACTTAAGCCTCTTTTAAGCCTAAAGAATACATTCGAGAACGAATGTTCCTAGGGGGGGAGGATGTTACACCCCGTAAGTTGAATCGTGACTGACGCTGGGCATGTAGGTATATCAGAGTTTTAGAGATGACGCACAAGGAAAAGGTCTTGGGGAATGCATGGACGAGCATGTGTAATTTGAGCAGTGTGAGGTCGGGACTGGGAGGCTCCCATGACACTAGGCACCGTTGGGCCGCGCCAGTAGCTCCGGCGCTATGGCCGCCGTTGCTGCGTCTCGCCTGCGGGCACCGCGGCGCTTCACGCCCGTGACGGCGCTGGCGGCGGTGCGCCACGCTCCTCAACCACAATTTCCACCATGTATATATAGACCTTCACTTTAATTGAATCTATTTCAAACATTTTACATTCGCCAAGTGCAGTACGAAGATTTCATCCGATTATGCTATCAAACGCCGTCCAAAATTAAATTAACTTCAAAGTGGAGTTCTAAGCGGTAGGGAGAATTACCATGGAGTTATTTTCGTAAAATTCGCTAGGCGAATCGTAACCCCACCGAGCCAAAGTTGCCGAATCGCGCAGTGATTTATACGATCACAAGCTTAAAGTAAGTACTTCTCCCTTTCCGAACCTCGAAATAATAGAAGCTGGCCATGTTCCATTAAGATGAAGATAGTCAATATCGTATTAAAGTTATCAGCTTACACCGGTTTTCCATTGAAATTCGCATCTCTTTCTCCCAAAGACAACGGTTAATAAATTTAAGAGAGTCATTGAATACAAGTCTAAACTCATCTAAGACGTGAAAATGACAATCGAGGTATGTAAGGCTTAACTCGGCAAGTATACTCGTCGATAGTGTTACGACTTATGTTCTCAAATAGAAATGACGATTTCATGCCGTAGATAGTTGCTACCATTAAATTGTGATTAAAACATGTTGGAATTGGCTTACATAGTATAAAGATCGATATGCTACGAGTAAACTACTATCAAGAGATTATGGTTATATATCGATTATGGTTAGTCAGTTAGAAAAATGTATATGGATTATACCGTAGTATCCCCTCATTGGAAAAAGACATGATAAACACGATACGAGCTAGAAGGCCATGTAAACTCTCCTATTCTCCTGGGCTCACATTTTAGTAAGATCGTGTTTTATTGCTAGGACTACACCTTAGAAACTCGTGAGGGTTAGCAGCCCGAGTTAGTAGGGTGAACAACGAGCGTAGCCGACGACATAACTACCGCCTGGCACCCTAGGTTGCCGTAATAGCACGCCCGAAGCCATCACGTAACAACACATTCCAGCCCAAAATGTGTATTGCACAATCATACTTTAGAAACAAAGGGACACTAGGTTGTCTAGTGTTCGAGATGCCTACCACCCTATTAGTTATTACTAGTGATTGTCGGGCCTTAAGTGACTCAAAATTTATCATATAAGTCGCCCAGAAAGCGCCCACTGCCCATGTCAGACTGGTACCATAAGAGTGACCTATTAAGAGTTAGCTATTGCCAAGATTTCATCTATTCCTATCACCCACAAAAAGTTGACAGAAACTGCTAGGTCTATATAAAGTTGTCTAAAGGCTGAGAACCTCCTTAAAAGTAATATAAGATCCGAGTAGCAAGACGAGGTCTAAGGGACCAGCAGCATTCATGCTAGTATAGACGCCTACTGTGCTAAGGATATCAATAAGCTTCTTAGGAAGCATTAGGCCGGCCTCTCTCAAAAGCATGCTCTGGCCTCAGACCATCCCTACGCCTGTTCTAAACGTAGGAACTAGGTAGTTAGCCATTCGCACTCCGCAGCTTGTTTAAGAGTTATGCTTGTTCAGAAGACATTCCAGTTATGTTAGACCACCTGCATCTCGCCCCTATTTAAAGCCTAGACTATTAGAGATCATGATCACTACTGTGATCCTTTGATCGTGTATAGGCGCACGGCGTGCTCGCCAGCATCCTTACAGTATCATCCTAGGGGGCGAGCAGCAGGCTGTTGTGGTTTCCTACTTGTAGAGCCATCCATGACACCCCAGGTTACTAGTCGGGTGGCCGACGCACGCGGTGGGCTAAAGAGACGTCAGCTCCTGCAGCAGCCATACGCGTCTCGGGGGAGTGGACGAAGACGGGCAGTCCTCATACGGTCCATTCCATGGCCGGGATCCATATATATATATGCTTACTTCCGCACCACACACCGACGAGCCCTGCGGCTCGGGCGCAGAGCATCGTGAGTCCACCGGGCCTGCATACCTATACCGTGGCCGAGCTGCCTACCAGAGACTCAGGGACCTGTGAGGGTTGGCTATAGTACCAAGGAGTCATAGAAACCTGGATTAATGACATAGCTGAGTATGTGCTCGCTGGGTGGCTTTGCTGTGGGCCTGGACGAGTTATTCTCAAAGGCTGATTGTACCTTCCAAACTTGGGCTGGGTCCAGTGAGGTTCTTGTTGTATTTTCTTGTTCTAGTTATAGTTAACAAATGTGTAATTATACAAACTTTGTGTTACGTATCATGTAGTGTCGGGTTAGATGCGATTACGAATAATGTGCGTAAGGTGTTAATCTTTTTGCCCTTCTTTCTATTCACTTCCGCCCTTACGCCTATCTATCGTCTTACATATTCTATTATATCAGATCGACTCTCCCTGTGTGATGCATTACTTTCCCGTAGGTTTAGATGCACAGGTCTGGTGGATTCCACAGTAGCTGTTCGTAGTCCGCAATTGGGACAATCCCTTTCATTCAAGTTTCCAAAGTTGTAGAGATTTTTGTATTTCGGGGCTTATATAGCATTTGATAAAGCGAGTCTCCGTCTCACCACTATTCAGATTTTAGAGGTCCGCACTACAGTCGTCCGTCGCCATGCTGTATGCTGGGCCGTGCTGGGTCTTAATTAGTTATGCTTCATGTGTTGGTTGTGTGGAGCCTAGTATAGTAGCTCGTCTTTATTTTTGTTATAACTAGACAACATGGTGGCCTTGCCTGGCCCGCATAGATCCTCTTCGTCGCCTGTTATTGGTTAGCTATTTTTATTTGCAGTGGCTATACTACTATCTGGCTGAGGCTACATTATATTTACAACCGAGGTATAGCCTATCGCTTTCGAATTGAGTCACCCGCCGTCTCCATGCGTGCATAAGCCTAGTCACGTGGGAATTTTGGAGAGGAAGAACTCCTAAAGTTGTTAACTCAGGGTTAAAGTGTAGGGTGATTAGAGGATGAGCTCGGTTGGTGTTAATAAGTTTTGATCTCTCCCTTAGAATCAATGTGACAGGAACAAGGCTTCTCGTGGAACTGAATTAGAACCGAGTAGAATTGGGGTTTTACTTCTAAAAATACCACGAATGGGAGGGTTTGATATTTAGGACTCTAAATTGAAGGGTAATTAACGAATTACCTTTGTATTGTAGATTTCACGCATTCCAAGGCTTGAGGAAAGGCAAGGCTCTCGAAGTAGTTGAATTGTTACCTTCCAAATCAAGGTAGGTTACTAGCTTTTATATGGATAGACCTATATAATGGATGGTTAGTGTGCAATGCTTCGAGTATAATGACGTCTTTGGACATTTACGTGATACGGAGTCTATTGTTGTTAATTTATCTTATGGGCGTTACTATGATGTGATATTGAACTATGATGACTTATTTACAACATTGTGTATTTGATAATGGAATTAATTGTGGTTGAATGGTTAGTAAAGTGATTACACTCGTTAATGAGAGAATTGTTAATTGATGATGGTTTCTTTTCGAGAAATAGATTGTGGACTTCTATATGCCGCATTGATGCACTCCACATGCCTTTATGAGAATAATGGATGAAAAGATTTAATATTTTAAACGAGAGGCTTCGAGCCTCGGAGGGGAGACCGCGAGCGACAATCCCATTTGAGCGGCTCATGTCCGAGGGGAGCATCCGAACGAGCCAAAGATGAGTGGGAGCTAAAAGCCATGCCGACATAGTACATGATTTCTGTGAGTCCCCTCGGTGGTCATGGATCGGATGGAAATAAATAAGACCCTTCCGGCATGTGTGTACACAATTTGTTTGGCTGAGTGTGTACACGATTTATGTGGTTGGAGTGTTAAGGGGAGACGGCGGAGGCGTGTGCTCATCATGTTACCTGGTTGTGTTGTTTAAGTAATTGTTTGTAATTTCCTTTTATGTTCATGACATGATGTTAAACGCATATGAGAATGCAAAATTATTGTGATATTGATGTAAATCGATAACAATGAACATGGCAAGTTAATGCTAAGTGCGACTTTTCACTATGTGTAGTTATTTGAGTAGTTGTTGCTATGAATAACCGAGGAATTATAACTCCTAATAGCTATTGTTATTGTTGCATATTATGGCTGTTTCATGGATTTAAGGGCATGTAATATGTTAATTGTCGATCTAATGAACTGGTGGACGAATGAACTCCGAGAAAGGTGTGCCTTGTCGAGCCACGTCTATGCAAGCATCAAATGCTAGCCGAACCATTTCGCTATGGCGAGACCACCGTAGCGTACTCAGTGACCGCCGCACGAGAGGCCTAATCCAGCCGAGAAAATGATGATTCCCGAGTAGAGCTGCTGTTCGCAAATGGTTTCATATTTGTAAAAGCTGAGGATCCCTTTTTTATATCTCTAGTCATTAGTAATTATTTGTTATTATGTGGTCGACTCGATGATGCTCTATGCCACGCACCGCCCGGAAGGCGACTGGCACCTGGTGCTCCTACTATGACCTGAACTACTGGACTAACTTAGCCTAAACACCTCTGGTGCCTGGCTGGCTTTATCTCAGATTCCTGAAATGGACGGGCTATATAACGACAGAAATACAAACAAATTTTGCAAGCGCCTATAGCCACCGTAGGAAAATAACAACTAACCATAACAATCAACATACGGAACCCATGCGGCCGACATGCCACCATGCTTACTTCAGTTTATCCAAGAAATGAAAACAAGTACTAAGCTACTATGTGACCGACAAGGTCACCACTACCAACCGACAAGGCCCTACACGGCCGCCGTGCACAACCGAAACACACAAATGGCCCCACACGCCTACACAGCCTAACCACATGGAATATATACAATCTACAAAGTCTCTAAGAATAGAAAGATGGCTCGGATAGTGCCCCTACTACCCATACTGTACAAATAAAAGGAAAGTCAACCTTGTCTTTCGAGCTCCGGATGAAAGGAGCCGAAGGCGCCAGAGCCGGGTCAAACTACGAGGGATCTCGCTTCCGTTTCATGAGTACTTGCGTGCAGTGTAATGCAAATACTAAAATCCAAGGCCATACCACCGGTACGAGTATGCAAAACAAGGACCGAAAATAATCAAGTAAATAATATCGATAGATACCGAAGTAATAGGAGACGGCCTGAGACTGATCAAAAGAGCGTAACTTTACTCGAAGAGTAAAGAGTCATACCCGGAAGCAATACGGCGGTCTACTTTCATCTATTAATAACTAAACAACATAGCATACAAGAACCTTACCATTTCCCATAAGCCGTAAGGTACCAACCAAAGACACAATCTATATACCTCACGCAGGTCATACCATCCACCTAGTAACTATGAGCCTCCCGCCGCCGGGTAGGCAAACTGGCCCGCCGCCTCGACTATAATGGATCCTAGTCCGGGAGGACTCCCGAAATCCGAAACCGTAATCAAAACCGTAACTGCACCCTGACGCAAGCGCCGATGTGGGGTGTGTGGTATAGCCGATCGCCCCCGCTATAGGAACTCGCATCCCATCTTCATTCGCCGGCGACAAGATGCCACTCCGCAGTAGCGACGCATCCTCGTCTCTTCAAGTGAAGTGAAGCCATAGCTATTAACTCAAGGCCAAGGAAGCTCTAAGGTGTCTAACATGTATCAATCATGTCTCCACAAACATAGCAATAACCGCATGTAATATATATATATATACTAACTGAGCACAATATTTATATCCTGTATTCTCGTTCAATCTCATACGAAATATACTCAATCTCGATACCTAAATATACTGAATCATACCGTATATGCTGAACTGGAGAACAGATATAATCGAAATCAATAATATTTCGGAATATTCTGCTGGGAATTATACTGCTTTACTGAGTTTCATACGGTCACCGTATAATAATTCTAACATGCTTACCGAACTCATAATAAATATACAAATAAATATTCTACCGGAATTCGTACTATTTTTCTATACCGAAACTACTAAATTTGCCGCGGAACCGGCTTACATACCTTCACCGCTTCAGCTTCCCGATTAACTAGGCTAGCGTAGTCGGCTATCATTCATCTATTTCCCCAACTGTATTCATATTCACGAAGGAATAGAATTAATTCTACTATTAATTTGGAGAGAAACCATACTTATGAATATATTTATTTACCTATTCTTCGACTTATCGAAGAATGCCCAAAACTCGCAATTTCTGGGAGTCTAGAAGGGAGAGAAATACTTACTTTAATGTCTAAGTGTATTAACACTAGTTTGGAGCAAATTCCACTACCTCGATACTCTAAGAGACGCATGATCTGTCACGAATCGTGAAACTAACTCAGAGGGAATGCTCCATGCAGCCTTTATACTTCGCTACCTCGGTTAATTTGAGTGTGGACTATGTTTGACGGCGTAAACGAAGGAAATTTATGTAAACCCTTCGTCCTTTCTGCTTTCTCGTTCGTTTCGTTCCCTGGAATAAAATGAAGAGGAAATGATTTAAGACAAGGGAGGCCTTATATATTGGGGCCTTATAAGTCGCATTTGTCGAATGCGACGAGGTCGCATTTGCCTTGTGATGCTCCGACTTACGCTTGTCCCAGCCTCTCCCCTGACTTCTCTTTTGCACGTATGGTATTCTAAAAACTCTAGCCAACATGCGAATAGGCCAACTAAGTGTCAAGAACTTACGAGGTAACATCCTTCCTCCCTTAAGAACATTCATCATAGAATGTTAACTTCCGCTATGGAAATTTTAACTTGCTCTACCTTTTCGAAAAATTTCAAGCAGAAAGCCCCGTAATATGGACTATCTCAAAAATCCTCAAACGCAAAAGTCCAATGTGTACCCATATAATACTATAGCATCCATTACACAATAAACAAGAGTTTAATCATTCATGTACAGAATATACTGTAACTCATAAAACGCAATAATAACATACCGGTCAATTGGAACCAAATAACCGAGATTATCTAACTTTCCTCCCTGCCCTGTTTACGCTACAACACTTCGACGTAAGCAACATCTTTTTAAATTCTTAATCAAGGATCTCATTTGTCTAGTATGTCTACCGGAACTTCTCTTGTGTGCCACTCCCTCCGTAACCTCGAACATCTTGACCGGGACAATTCGAGGGATCTCTTATGCACTTTCTCAAAGATTGATACATGGAAATGCAGACGATTCTAACTCGAGGTAAATCTAACTCATATGCCACTTGACCTATTCTTTGGTGACTGATAAGGCCCAACAAACCTTGGACGAAATGCCTTCTGCCAAATCTCATTACACCCTTCTTCATAGGTGAAACTAAACACCCAATCACCCACACATTAAATTCCAAGTTTCCCTTCGCGCCGCATGTCGGGATAAGATTTTTGGTGGCTCGAGCGGCCATGAACGTCTTCCGATAAGCTTTACTTTTTCCTCTCGACTAATGAATGATATCTCGCCCAACTAACGCCGATTCTCCTACCTCCTCAACCAACCAACTCGGAGATCCGCACTTTGCCCATATAATGCCTCATAAGGCGCCATCCGAATAAATTAATGGTAATTGCTATTATAGGCGAACTCAATGAGTGGTAAATGTCTATCCCAGCTGTCTTTGAATCCAAACACACATGCTCGCAACATATCCTCGAGCGTCTTAATGGTGCGTTCGCCCGCCCATCCGTCCGAGGATGAAAAGTTGTGCTCGTGTTAACTCGCGGGCCCCCAAGCCTCTTCCTCGAAATGATTGCCGAATTTAGCCGTAAACCACCTCTCTCGCGTAGATAATGGACATTGGAACACCATGCAACCTAACTATTTCCCATATACAACTCATCATAACTTCATTTTAAAAGCGTAGTCCCACGCGTAAAATGAGCCGATTGTCACCACAACAATCACCTGCATCGAATCATATCTACGCCCCGGTGCGGGGTAATCCCGCTACAAAATCCATATTTACCGCTTTCCATTTAGAGGTACTGCCATATCCCCGAAAGTTCGTCCGCCCGGGTTTCGATGTGTTCAACTTTACCTCGTTGGCAAATAGACACTAAGCTACGAATTCTCGCTATCCCTTCTTCCTTCCCGGCCACCAAAGAGATTTCTTTATATCATGTGGTACATTTTCGTCGAACCCGGGTGGAGGGAATAACGGGGAATAATGTACCTCGCCCATAACTGCGAAGCCTCCCGCAACATCCGGAACACAAAGGCGATCTTTACGCAATACCCCATCCCCGGTTATCCGGCAACTGGTCACCCGACCGTTGAACTTCTGCTTTTAAGCTGAACTAGGCTAGGATATCTACACCGGTTCCTTTACTTCCACGACAAAGACGACACGCGGTGTTCGGATTACCGCTTTGTTGTTCTCTCTCGTTTCGCTATACGAACGACTAAACCGCTAATCGATGTAATTCCCAAGTAATTCCCCGTTGCACAAGCCAGAATTCATGCTAAACTCCCCATAGACTTATGGCTAAGGGCATCCGCCACCACATTGGCTCCTTCATGGGTGATACGTAATATTCACATCATAGTCTTTCAACAAATTCTAACCAATGACGCTTACCCAAGTTCACTTTTTCCTGTGCAAGATATACCGTAGCTCTGGCGATTAGGCAAGTGAAAATATCCACGCGGACGCTCTATACAAGTAATGTCTCTATATCTTCAAGGCGTGAATCATCATGCCAATTCCAGGCTACGGGTAGGGATAGCTATTTTCATGTTTCCTCAAAATGTCTCTGAAGCATAAGCAATTACTTACCATGCCGCATCAACACACATCCTAACCCAACACCCAAGCGTCACAATAAACCGCATAACCTTCAGATCTTTCCGCACAAGCACATTTCGAGCCGATGTTAGCCTCGTCTTCCAATTCTTGGAAGCTCAAGCCATGCCTCGCCCATCAAATTTTGCCGCCTTCCACGCGCCTTAGTCAGCGCCGCTATGGAAATCCTTCAACAAACCTCCGTAGTACCCCGCTAACCCCAGAAACCTGCGTAATTTCGCTTCTGAGTAATAGGTCTAGGCCATGCTTTTATCGTTTCTATTTTCTGGTATCTGTTCGTATACCACAAACATCCGACACGATATGGCCCAAAAAGGCTACCGAATTCAGCCCAAAATTCACATTTATAACTTGGCATACAATCGACGCCCCGAGAATCTGGAGCACTATCCGCAAATGATCCCGTGGTCCGCTCCGAGCGAGAAATACACCGTAATATCATCAATAAAACACTATCACGAATGTGTCCAAGTATGGTCTAAAATGTTCACGTCCATAAACACAACTGAGTATCTGTCACCAAATGACACGACTAAGAATTCAAAATGGTCGATTCCGGTCCTCGGGCGCCTTTGGAATGTCCCTTTCATTAAACCCGAACTCTGATGATATCCAAATCTTAAGTCAATTTTGAGAAATATCCGTCTCCGTAACTGATCAAATAAATCATCTATTTTGGGAAGCTGATACTTATTCTCGACCGTGACTTTATTCGCCACGGGATATTCCCATACACACTGAGGAAACCATCCTTCTTCTCACAAACAAAACTAGCGCACCCTGGGCTGGGTGAAGTACTCAGCCTTGATAAAGCTCCTGCCTGGCACCTTCAATCGCACCTTTAGTTCTCTCGAGTTCACAGAGCCATGGAGCAAGCGGGGAATTGATAATGGGCCGAAAAGCTCGACACAAATCACCCGTAAAGTCTATTTCTCGGGATTACTGTGTAACTCATCTAGGAATTCATTCACCACCGAAATGCATCGGGAGAGCTCTTGAGGCTCTACCCGAACATCCTTCGAACTTCGACAATGTGGTAAATGCACCTTGGCTAACAACTTTCTCGCCCCGAAGATAGGAAATAAACCTACATTTTGGCGTAGTCAGTACTACCCTTCCATTCTCGTGATCGCTCCCCCGGGAAAGTGGAATCTAGCTGCTCTGGTCCAACATTCTACATTGTCATGCATGGAGCTAACTAATCCATACCCATAATGGCATCAAAATCAACCATTTCTAACTCTACCAAATCGGTTGTATGTCCGAAGCCTGCTAGCTAACTCCCATCAGACACCCTCGATAAACCCTTCTAGCTACAATAGAGCCACCGATGGGTGTAGATACTTCTGCAAGGGTTACTGCCACCGTAATAATGATCAACTTTCGAGCCATTAATAGGGCAACATAGACAAGGTAGATCCTGAATGACATCACATCTAAGTGGTGAGAGAAAATAGTCAACATACTGGGTCACAAATATCCGGAGATTTTCCGCATCCCGTCTCCTAGTAATGCATAGGTACGACTCGGGGCCCGCACCCGAACCAGAGGCCCCGATCTGGCTCCCTACCCTTCCGCCGAAACCTGAGGGCTCCTGCGCCCGTCTGGCCGCCGGGAGCTCGCGCGACCGCGATCCCCCGTCCGTCTATCCCGCTACTCCCGACCCTAGCCGGACAATCTCTCATCATATGACCTCCGTCCGCATATATAACACCCCGTGGAGCCATCTGCAAGCTTGCAGTGGCGTTGGCCAAGCAAATAGGAAAAATGGTGGTGTATACCGCTCCGTTCGCTCCGCTAGGGTGAATCTACTATTCGAGAACTTTCACGGACACCGACTCGTCCTCTACGATTGAATCTACCCCTCTCGCCACAGATGGAGGCGATCTTCGTGGCCTATCTCGGCCACTGTAAGCCTAGGCTCCTCTCCGAACCTCCCCGTAACTCATCTAACTCCGTCCTCGGTAGCCGTTCCCCACTGCTTGTCTCCATCCTATCGTCGCCGCTCCGAGGCCCCTCACAGTCCGAGGCAGCCTCGTACTTGAGCAATATCCATCTTCCCGCAAAGTAGCCGTCATGTGCCTCAATATACTCGGGTTCACCCCATTATAAACCTGGTGGACTTTGGATGGCATGGTGTCTAAGGTAGGTCGGAGCACACTGCCAAAGAATCGAACTCCTGTATGAGCCTCGAACACTCATCGCCCCCTCGGCTCCAGTGTAAAACCGGTCCATCTCAAATTGGCTTGACTTCGTGGTAGGTAAATCTGCCTAGGAAAGCCTCGAAAGCCGGACTGTGCCTGAGGGGCAACATCTCCCTCGAGACCTTTCCCAACTCATAACATTCACGCAATATCCCGCAAATAATATCGCCAACTAACCGACTTATAGATGTAATATACATTACCCGAAAATCCTCTACATCTGATTCAGGAAGTCCCCGGGGGTCCTCTCGTCGATCCGTCCTAGTAAACTGGGGGACTCTAGTGAGCCAGAATTCTCGACTCCTCGAATTACAAAAACACCTAATGATTCTCGCCGGCGTAGGTGGTATTGACTGCTTGCAGCCTATCATTCACATAACATAACTATCGCACTCCTAACCTCCTTGGCCGATGGTGCATAGGTATAGGAACCGCTGAGGTGGTGTCAGTCCTCGGTGGCTCCCGGCTGGGGGCGGAGACCGCCGAGAAAGCCTGAGGATGCCTCCGTATCGACTTTGCATCGAGACGATTCTAAATCCAGGGCCGAGGCATCCCCGCCGGTGCCTTCCCGCCTCGCTATGTCCAATCTTCGCCTCGTAATAGGATGTCGCCGATCCGACATTTTATCTATAAACAAAGAGTATAATAAGCTTGGACTCAACCCTATACCGTAATCGCTCTATGGCACGCATCAATATGAAGAAGAGTAAACTACTCCTATCATGCCTCGCGCCTTCTACCTATGGTACGTGGTACAACACACCCATAAACAAGAATCTACTTAGCACCGCTTGCGCACTCTCCGAGATACGACCTCTCCGGTATCAAGTTTGTTTCGCATTCTCCGGAGGCAATGACTGCACCCGTGCCCTACTAAGACCTAGACTATCGATTAACCGAGCCTAAGCACTCGGTGCCAGTCATTTCCACTCGATTCAGTTAAAACGACTTCCGCTATATAACGACCGTAACAGGCTCCTACCGACAAGGCCTATAGCCACCGTAGGAAAATAACAACTAACCATAACAATCGAACATATGGGAACCTATGGCCGACAAGGCTACCATGCTTACTAGTTTATCAGAATGAAAATAAGTATTTGTTACTATGTGACCAGATACACTACCACTACTAATCGAATATGCCCACACGACCGGGCCGATACAATTGAAACACACAAATGGCCCCACACCAGCTGGCTGCACAATCAAACACACAAATGGCCCCACACGGCCTACACAGCTAACTACTGTGGAATATATACAACTGCAAGCCCCAAGAATAGCATTGGCCGGGATGGCACTCTGGCCTACCCATACCGTGGCAAATAAAAGAAAGTCAACCTTGTCTTTCTGATCTCCTGATGAAAGGAGTCAAGGCGATGTACGCCGGGCCGGAACTACGGGTGATCCGCTCTCGTCTCCATGCAGTACCTCGCAGCAGGCAATGCCGCGCCCTAAAACAGCGCGGACTCACTCAGAAAATGGTATGCAAAGCAATGATCAAAATAACCGAAAGTAAACACACACTGATAGATACCGAAGTAATAGGAGACGAGCTGAGACTGATCGAAAAGAGCGTAATTTAATAAGAGAGTAAGAGTCATATACATAACATGGCGGTCTATTTTCTATCTATTAATAACTAACAACATAGCATACAAGAACTTACTAAAATTTCCTACATAAGTCGTAAGGTACCAACCAAAGACACAATCTATATACCCCTACCCAGTCATACCATCCACCTAGTAACTATGAGCATCCCGCCGGCCCCCCCGCTGGTAGTGCAACTTGGGGCCCACCGCCCCCACTATAGGCCGGATTTGAGTCCCTGGTGACTCTTGAAACCAAAATCCGAAATCCGTAATTTTGGAAATCGTAATCCGCACTCCCAAGCAAGCGCGACAAGTGGGTGTGGTATAATGTCGATCCACGCTATGGGGAATTCACAGATCCCATCTTCACCCGGCTAAGTGCATTTACATGTCACTCAGAGCGACGTATCCTCACCTTCCGGCGGCGAATGACATGTACGATAACTGGGTGGTCAATAAGCTATAAGTGGTGCCTAAACAAATAACAATCATGTCTCCACAGAGTAATAACCGCATGTAATATATATATATATACCTCGAATCCGATAATAATATTTATATTCCGGGTATTCCTCGTTCGAATCTCATACCGAAATATACTCGAATCTCGATACGAAATATACCGACCCGATATCAGATATATCAACTGGCATCGTAGATATATCGAAATCAAATAATACTGGAATATTCGTGGAATTATAATTTGCTTTACTAAGTTTCATGTTGAACATTGTATAACAATTCTAACATGCTTACCGAACTCATACCGAAACAATATACTATTTCAAACATTCTACTCAATGTACTACTTTTATGGTACCGAGTATTAGCTTGCCGAAAGTGAACCGCTTACATAACTTCACCGTTTGCTTTCCCGATTAATCGGCGTAGCTCGCTAATATTCAAATGGTTTCCTAACCGTATTCATATTCACAAGGAATAGAATTAATTCTACTGCCATTTCGAGAGAAACCATACTATAACATATTTACTACCTATTCTTCGACTTATCGAAGAACTGGTCAAAACTCACAACTGAGTCTAGGAAGTGGGAGAAATACTTACTTTAATGCTCTGGAGTGTATTAACACTAGTTTGGAGCAATTTCACTTACCTTGGCTCCTATGAGATGATCATCGATCGAATTTCTACTAAACTAACTCCGTAGGGAATGCTCTCAGAAATTTTTATACTTCATACCTGCTAATTTGAGTTTGGACGAGTTTGACGGCGTAAAACGAAAGAAAGTTTATGTAAACCCTCCTTCAATTCCTTACTATTTTTGCTCGTTCTCCTGGGAATAAAATGAAGAGGAAATGATTTAAGACAAGGTGGGAGGCCTTATATACTGGGGTCTTTTAAGCTCCATTTGTCGAATGCGATTTATAAGTCACATTTCCGTCTTGCGACACTCCGACTTGGCGCTTTTGTCCTGCCTCTCCCGAGGCTCTTTCGCACGTATGACATTCTAAAACTCTAACCAATATGCGAATAGGCCAATCCAAGTGTCAAGAACTTACGAGGTGTAATGTACCCTACCAACACCGGTGTCATATACTATCCCTACCCCCGCATTCTTTTCCGAGTGTGAGTTCGAGTCCGCAGAGTTGGCTCACGCCTCACCCGGAACTAGCAGCTTTGGAGTTTCGCTGAGAAGGTGAGCAGATGGGGAACGCAGCTTCACTCCCCGTTTTGAAGATGTCCTTCTTCCTGACACTTATGTTTCTAGTTCTTAGTTTATTTTTACTCATTCCCAGAGGTGTAATGCACGCCTCAGGTAATGAATTTCTGTGTCTCGTAATTTTTCTTTTCTTTATAACGCTGGTTTGCCATGATTTCATGATGTGAAGTTATTTCAATAACTAAATATAATGGTTACTCTTGCTTGTCTTATTTTGGGGGTAGTACGGACTCGTTGGTTCGCCACCGTGAGGGCTATAGCGTGGTGCCAACTCAAAGGCCAAAGCTGGGTTCGTGACAAGGTGTTTCTTATTTATTAATAATTTACTAGCCTTGAACATGTGCTTTGCAGACAAATAGGTTCCATGTAAATTTTTGTATACTCATTGGGATTTACATACGTAGAACGATATATTATTGCTAACAGTGAGTAAATGTAATTTCCAATCGAACAAAATTGATAAAATTTCAAGAAATTACTTTCTGACATGCACCCAAGTAAATCACATTAACTGACATATAATTGTCATTTATCCAAAATATTTTATCAAATGTAACATTACTCTAGGCTTATTACACAAATTGAAAAAATAAAACTCTCTTTAACTCTTGATGAATCTATGATACAATAAACCTCTTCATTGACCAAATTTAAAATTCAACAAAGATAACCACCACAGCTTACGCCAAGTTGTCACATCCCAAATTATCCCCTAGACGTGATTTACACTCAACACATACCACCTGGCCAGCAACCGAATTTCTATATCTTAACCATTAATTCACAACATAAAAAAATCATATAAGTACCCAAATAATATGATAATTAGTTATGAGATAGTTAATATCTTCAAATATTAATTTGAAACTTGTGCCTGCACTCCCAAACTAGACCATGGAGCATCTAAGAGAAATTACAAAAGAAAAGATATTAATGAATAAATGATGAAGACTCTTTAAAAGCTCCCACGAATAATGTGGCAAATTTCACCTCAATAACCGGATCAACTTTAGCTAACTCGTCAAGCAATTGCTTTAGCGTAATTCAATAGTGTCCGCATGATACGCAAGTAAGGAGTGAGTTACACGTAAATATAACTCGAGATCCTACACCCACCACTTTAATATCCTCGAACAAGTGTTAGAAAATACAAACACAAATTCTAACTCAAAAATAATATGCACAAAAATTATATTTCATAATGTAATACTCTAATAAAGTTCAACAAACATTCACAAGATCACCAGATATTCCCAAAACAACTCACACTCAGACTTGTCAAAACGATAGCGAAAGAGATCAACCTAACACCCCAACTAGTTCTCGGAAGAATATGTAATTGCCAATAGTATACTATGACAACAAGTACGAGGCCCCTAACTTGTTACTAGCCGCATGTATGTCCCTACTAAATATATTACTACAGTGGAAGGAAGAATATCCAATGCCCCAACGCCATGGTACGAGATCACGCCACACCACAGATTAACTATTAAATAATAATTTTTTTAAAAATATTTTTTCTCAAAGTAACATATATGCGGTTAGTCAAAGACTACCAATTTCGCTGGCACACGCTTGTCCCAACACATGGACTAGGTAGAGATAAAAGACTATATATATATATATATATATATATATATTAAAAATAGGTTTGGAAAAAGCAAACACCAAAAAGCTTATTAGTCTCACTTACCTCGAATTCACAACTCAAGCACGCTTTTCAATAAACTCAGAACTTTATCCTCAAGTCTCCATACCACCTACACAAAATAGATTCGAAATGGTCAAAAACCTTTGGTGAACATTTCATCTTTAAAGTAAGTCAAACTCGTGGGTCAAAGGGTTGACCTAAATGTCAACTCTAGTCAATGGGATGTAATTTCGAATCATGACTCACTCTCAATGCATTTTTCTTGACGAGAGGATTCTAGAACACTATTCAAAATAATTTTGATAATTGTGCCCTTTCTAATCAATACCAGTAGGGGCTGAAGAACCTGAAGGTTAAACTTTTCTAATTGTTTATAATTTCTCCATGTTTCCACCATAAAAATTTATCTATAATTACACGATAATCTCATAAAAAAATTTAGAATCATTACCTTATTGTTTTGGGATGAAATGGGATAATAGGATAAAGACACATAAATGCAGACCTTTATAGAGTGCTATAGAGAATGTGAAAAACTAGTGGAGAAAAGTTAATGTTATGGAAGGTGAAAGATCAAAATATAGTAATTTCCAATAACTAAGGAAACTTATAAATGTCACACTAAAGAATGTAAGAGGTCAGGTAACTGTTTACAATATATATATATAAAAGGAGGAGACATACATACCGATATTTACATGCCACGATCTTCATTTCTATTTATCTTTTTTGGCATTTTTAAATATTTTTCTATTTTAAAATTTATATCATATTATTTTAAATGAAAAATAATTAATACATAAATTGGACATTAAATAAAAAATAAATAAATGTCTTTGTATTTATCTCAATCCTCTTTTCCTTGAATTTTTTAAAAATATTATTTTCATCTTTTATTTTCTTAAATTGTCCATTCTCTTCGAAAACGAATTCATTCCTCCCAATATTTTTCAAAAACAATTAAGACAATTAATGTACTTAATACTAATTTATTACAGCACGTTACTCCTTCTATTGAACCACTCATAAGTTACAAATTGTATTGCTTACTATAAATGCTAAAGCATAATGCTTCATTGCATACTAACGTTACTTTTCTTCTCCTCATTCAAAAATCTCAACATGTAAGGTTTTTTCTTCTTTTTCTCTTTGTTCCATTTTACTGTTGTTGATATTTTTTATTTATGACGCAATTCTTTTTCTTGTACTTTTGTCTTTAATTCTTCTTTAACTAATTCTATGGCGTGCTAAACCTGCTAATATAAATATTTATGTATTTTTAAATATGAATTAAAATACTTGTAGGTTGAATTTGAAGATGAACTATACAAGACAAGAAACAAAACACAGGTAAGAATCTTTGAAGACTTTTTTTTTTGGCATATTAACAATTTTAACTTTTTTGATAAAAAGACAGTAGCGTCATACAAAAGGAATTAACCGTTTGTAAAGAAAAAGTATAATGGCATACATTATTATCGATCTTTTACTCACAAGTGCTTATAATCATAAGAAGAATTCAAATATAATAAATTTTTCCTTTTGTTAGAATGACTATTTAAAATTGTATGATCGATTGTACTATATTACATCGGATTTATGTTATTGGTTGAAAGAAAAAAAGTAGAGAAAGTATCATTCCTACATGCCTGCATTTTCTTAAACTGAACACGCATTTTTATATATATTTTTAATTATTCTCTTATCCTTTTGTTCGTAGTACCACAAAGGAGATGTAATGAATATAGTTTTAGTAGCTCATTAATGAAAATATGTAAACATAATAGAATAAAAATAGACATATTCTACAATTATAGGTGTGAGTTTCTATATAAAAAATATAAAAGTGCAACAAAATTAAAACTTACAATATTTAAAGCAAATTATATTATTCTATCACTGTGATAGGAAAAATCTTTATTTTTCAATTATAAAATTTAATTTAAAATTTAATTATGATTTAATTTTTTCTTTGGTTTTTGTTTTTTTTTAAATAACTATTTAATCTTAACCTATTATCATTTCACATTTCTATTTGGCTTTTCATATTTTTGACTTATGACCTTTCATTTTTACTTAAGAATTTCTCTTTCATTATTTTTTAAATGATTTTAATTTTTTGTCTAAGAAAAATTAAAAAAAAGTGTATATTTTATATATATATTTGATTTTAACAAAAAAAACTTTAAATAAAAGAAAATGTGGATGAGAAATAAATACATGGGATCCCCTCCCCCTTTTTTTTTTGGTTGTAGAATGAAAGCAATCTCTTTGCCTTCTTGAAATGAAATTTCAAACATTAGCAATCTTTGATTTGTCCTTTATTTAATAGTTTAAGATAATGCATGTACTTTTAAAGTGTAAAAGTTAATGCTATTCAAGTGACTAAGTAATATATTAAATGTGAGCGCATGAGAAACTGCATATCACACACGGAGTTTGAAATTTGTCTTCAATTCAAAATCAAAATAAGTGATTGGATAGCATAAAAAATAAGAAATGACTAATTTTTATCAGAATTTGGATTAGTTCAATTATATTTAATCTTTTAACCGTTTTTTTATTGAGCAACACATCAATTGTCATAGTTGGAGATTCTTTTAATAAGAAATTTTTTTAATTTTTTTAATTTTTTTATCTTTTTTGATTTTTTTAATATTTTTAATTTATTAAATTTTAATGAATTAAATTGTGCAATTACAAATCTTTTCACCTTCTTCTTTTGTAATTTTTTAATTTGAAAAATTAAAAAAGACAAATTAAAATTAGAATATTTTAAAATATTTAATAAATAAAGATATTTATATTAATAAATATTCCGAAAGTAAATTAAATCTCACACAAAAGATTTTAGTAATTAATCTTACAATTTATATTATAAGTATCTTATTTTCATTTTCTTTTCTTGGTATTAATAATTAAATTAAAAATTAAAAACTAAGATAGTGTTAGTTTTTCGTGAAGCCGTAAAATATATGTTATTGTAATATTGTATAGTTTAGTTTACTTGGAATATGGATTATTCAATCTAGAGATTCTAATCTCTAGGAATATATGCACCACATGGAATTAGTTCATCGTGTAATCTAAAATATGCATTTGGATTAAATCAATATATAATATTGTGTTACTAGTAATTTATTCTTCAATTAAATTGTTTAGTCTTTCCATATTCCAATTGAAGATTCTTTTTATATTTTTAATCAAATTAAATAATTAATGCATAATGATATTTATACTTCTTTATTTCATATATACATGGTGCTTGTGTGTGCGATATTTAGTACTTTATTGATACTTATATTGAAATTTGATTTTTTGAAAAATAAATAGATAAGGAAGTAAGGAGGAGAAATTAATAAAATATTAAAAAAGAAAAAAAGATAATAAAAAGATAAAATGTTCATACGAGATTAATATAATTAGATTTATATTAAATATATAAGAAATATAATTGAATTTTAAAATTGTTAAAAATATGCAATTAAAGAAATCAAAAGCTCATTAAAAATTTTCATTCTCTCGCTTCTCTTTTGTAAAAATAAAATTATTATTTTACTTACAATATGTTATATAAAAATTAAGCATTTTATAAGAATTTTAAAAAATGTAACACTCAAAAATTTAATTAATCCGTAAGGAAGCGCCGGTTAAATTCACTAGTATCTAATATTATGACTAGATAGTAACCTAAATGTGGTTATTATTGCAAAGTAGAAATAAGGGAGGGAATTATAAGTCATGTTTTTAGTGCCGACGCTTCTATTTTTGGGTGGTTTTAAATTTTTACCTACCTCAAATATTTAATTTTTTCTTAAAAAAACTGTTTTCAAAAATTAAAAATATTAAAAAAATCATAAATTTTTTAAAAAATTCAAAACAAAAGAAAATTCGCAAGTAAAAAAAAATCATAAGACATATCAGCAAGGGGTTCAATTGCATGAATTTTTGTCTATAGGTATAAGTTCCTTACTGAACTTGTGCCCAAGGTATAAATCATGTTATTGAAATTAAAGTGCATGCGGCATAAACTTCGCTTTTACGTTTACGTTATTTCTAACTTAAGGCCCTGTGAGACATAATTCTGGCGTTATCAACTTGCATGCCAGGTTCAAGTTACTTAACTTATGCCTAGACACAATTTACATATTGAACTTGTGCTATGGGCGTGTTTAGCACAAGTTCAACAACATGACTTTATATCTACTGTGCATAAGTCATGTTACTTAACTTATGCCTACCAGACATAAGACAATAACTCGTATGAATTTGTGATTTTATGCCTAATGCGCTAGTACTACGTTACTTAACTTATACCAATCCGTATATACAAGAATAATCTATGTGAATTTATGACTCTTATGTTTACCATGCTAAGTCATGTTACGAACTTATGTCTACCTAGCATAAGACAATAATCAGGTGTATTTATGCCTTAAGGTATTAACTTTGGGCAAACACTTATGTCTTGCAATTTTTTTTCGTTATGGGCATTTTTGATCAATTTTTTGTCACTTAAAGTGACCGTAAGAAGAAAAATTAAAGACCACAAATTTGGAGGAAATAAAATTAAAAATCACCCCAAAATAGCATTTATATGAATGACTCATTATAAATTGAGAAATCGAACTCACACCAATAAACCGAAAGTTCAAATAATCTCTCTCTCTCTATATATAAACAAAGTATAAAGACATTATTTGACACTCTCTAATCCTTAATTGTATTTATCTTTTGTATTTTTTTAATATTTTATTATTTTAAAATAATTTTAATAAATATGCTAGGTAAATTAAAAGACTAAAATATCCTCCAAACGTTGAAAGACTAATATACCCTTCAATTAATAGTAATTAAATATAAATAATAAATAATAAATAAGTGAAAAAATTTAAAATACTAAAAATATCTCTAAACATTGAAAGACCAATATACCCACAAATAATAATAAATAATAAATAATTAAATTATTACTATATATTATTATTAATCTATAATTTATATCTATAATCATCATAATAATAATAATTATTATTATTATAATAATCATAATAATAAATCACATATTATATTATTATATTATATCATATTATTATATAAAATGGGAAGCCCTCAAGTTAAAAGTTGCATTACCATTTTGTCTTTAAATCTAAAACTATTTTAATAATATTTTATGTACTAAAAAGTAAATATACATTACAATAAATATTATTAGGCTATTACCAATAAAAATCTATACAGTTGCCATAATAGAGAATTAATATTTTCATTTAATTTACGTTATTTCACTTTATTCAAATTTAATTATAATTTTTAATTAATTTGAATTTTATAATTCTTTTTTAAGTTATAATTATTATTTAAATCTTTCATTTTTTTTATTTTTTTTATTTTTTTTATTTTTTTTATTTTTTTTAGTTTTTTTATATTTTTTATATTGTTTGTTTTTTGTTTTTGGGGTTTTTTTTTTTTTATGAATTTTGAGTTTTTTTAATTTTTTATTTTTGCTTTTATAATTTAATAACCGTATTGAAATATGAATATTATAACTTGTTATTTAACTTCTTTTTTTAAAAAATAGTCAAATATCTTTTAGTTTAGTGGGAAAGTATTATTCACTTATATATATGTGTGTGAATATACATATATATATAATGCGCGCGCGCGCACACACACACACAAAAAGTGAGATTTTCTTACTCGTTTAGTACAATAAAAATATTATAAGAGTATTTGTTAAATATACAAGAAAATAATCGTTCAATATTTGATGGACTGATATGTGAGACTTTCCACATTTATAACTTATTATTTAACTTCTGTTCTTTTAAAAAAGTCAAATATCTTCTAGTTTAGTGTGAGTTATATTAATGATATATATATACAAAATAAGATTTTTCTTACTGCTTGCAAGCAATAAAAAATATTGCGCAAGTATTGCTTAAATATAGACAAAAAATCATTCAATATTTGATGGACTGATATGTGGGACTTCCACATTTAGTATAATATGATATGATATGATTTAAATATTATTATTTAATTAAAAATTTAATATTTAGATATGTAATTTGAATTTTTAAGAAATATTCCAAAGACTGCCTAACGTGGTCACAGGTATGTTATTCCTTTTTTAAATATTATTATTTAATTAGATATTTTATTATATTTTAATTTATTGTAGGGACAAAAATGATAATCCACAACTTTTAAGATAGGGGCTTCTCACTTATAGTATAATATAACAAAATATCAATTAAATAATAATTAGATATAATGATAAGGGGCTTCCCACTTATAGTATAATATAATGATATCTAGCTTCAACAAGAGTTAAAGAGAATATTAATTTTCTCATTTCTATAATAAATTTATATTAATGACCATTTGATAAAATATTTTCAGATAAATGACAATTAGATAAGCAACTAATATAATTTGTTTGGGTGCATATAAGAAAGTAATACAAAAAATTTCTGTCAATTTTGTTTGATTATAAATTACATTTATCATCTGTAAGCAACATTATATCGTTCTACATATATCATTTAACGAATCTGCACAAGCTTGCATGCGACATACGTGCAACGCATGTGTCCATGACTAGTTATATTATAAGTGGGAAGCAACAAAATTAAAAATTGAATTACTAAAATAACCTTATAAAATTTATTGACTGTAACATCTTTTGAAAAATATAAAATATAAAAAAATTGAAGGATTACTTAATAATTAATGCACTAAATTCAATATATGGATCATATTCATCTACTAATGTCTCTACTTGGTGAAAAATGAAAAGACAGACGTTTGGAGACATTTTATTTCCCTCATCCACTTTCTTTCATTTAATTTCTATTAAATTCTTACATAAAGTTTAAGTTACAACTCTTCAATTTAATTAATTATCTATATCCTATTAAAGACGCATCTTTACAATAAAATTGTATAAACTTTCCATTACAAAAGAGAGGTTTTGTTAATTTTCTTGAAAAGAAAAGTCGAGATTGCAGCTATATGAATCTCTGTTGCATCTCGCCTAATATCTCTTAGATTTCTTGATTAATTACCGTAATTTATAATTATTTTTTTGTTGATTTTTATTTTGTTAGTAAATTAGTACATCAAATTGTACACACACAAAAAATTATCATATAGTATTATTTTTCTTTCACAATATTTGTTGGTTTCTTCTTCTATAATATCATATAGTGATGGGGTTGCCCTTACAATCAAACACTATTCGATAGAATTTTTATACAAAAAGGCAAACATATACAATCCAATAAAGACTCAAGTAAAGCAGTAAATTCATATTAATATTATTTAATGAATCAGTTAATATGATGTCTTAACATCTCGTTTAATATCTAGGTATTTAAATTTTCTCCGCATATTATAAATGGTTAGTCTTCTCTATAACCTTTCGGTTGCTATTAATGTGAAACATTCCTCTCTTCATGTCATATATAAATTTTATAATCATATTTCTATTGCATAAATCTTGGTCATTTGTGATTTTTGTGTTTGTTGGTATGTAACATTATTTGTTACCCTTTTTTTTGTTCTCTTTTAGTGTATAATTTTTTTTAAATATGTTGTTGAGTTGACTTGCATCTATTATAGCAATATCTGAATAATCTAGATGTATGAATCTAACAGATAATTATGTATATGCTTTAGAATAATCAGGAACATATGAAACTTTCTTATGTTCATTTTTTTTAAATAATATCTATAATTCTGCTGCTAAACTCATTTCATATTGAGTATCTTAATTTTTGACTCTATAATTTGTCTTATGACTTCTCTATGCTGGATATCTTTATAAGTACAATTGGTTAGAAAGATAGCTCACAAAAATTTGGGATCAAGGCAATAGTCATCACCATATATAGTGCATGACACTGTAAGTATTCTAATAAATACTTGATGAATATATATTTAAAAGGTATAAATTAGCTTTGAAAAAAATTACTTGCGACAGCGAAACGTAAAAGGATCTTGAAGAAACTTCTGGCACCTATTGTATGAGTTTGATAGTCTTCCTAATTTTGGCATATAGAAGATTGTTAAGTCATTTGCTTCAATTATCTCTCTTTATTTTTATAATCAAAGTGTTTGATAACTCACGATAAATTATTACGTAGATAAAATAGAAAGGAACAAGAAGGATTGCAAGCTTTATTATTGGGGCTATCAATAGAATATGTGTTTGTCATCGGTATGTTATACATATAGGTAATGATGTAGGAATCCGTAGATATTGAGGATACCAATTGAAGAGCATAATTAGAAAAGTTCAGGTGTTTATATAAGAAAATGGGAACGTGAAGAAATTGATGATCTGATTGATCACATCCACAATTCTTAAACGCCAAGCCCGAAAGTGTATTACCTGTTGCATTTAAAGTTGAACAGACTTTTACTTATATTTTACTCTTTTGTGATTGTGTAGTCAAATTTGTTATTTTGTTATATATTAGACAATAAATTAAATTTTGAATCACGTCTTCTACAATATAAGTGCATATAAAATATATTCTTTATCTCTCCGCAGTTCATCTATCATTTTTTGTTCCATATGTTTTATTATTCTTTCTAAAATGAACACCATCATCTATTTTGACAAGATAATTGCAAATACTTCTACCTTGAATATGATGGTAGAGATAAATTACGTGGGACAAAAGACTAAAATCAATTAAACAAAAATAAAATGAATAGTTGCCTAACAATTTTCCCTTCTCGTTTAGCATCTCTTGAAAAGAAATTTTAGAACGATACTTGAACCTATTCTAACTATATCTCATGATTCATATGTAGGGTTTGTCAAATATTGAATAGATATAAATAAAATAGAAAAAATAAAATGATAGAAAAAAATCTGCTACCTGGAAGAGTTTTTAGAGGAAATGAATTGGAATGTTGTCTTTATATAGTTCATAATCTCTTGATTAGTGTTACTTGGACTTCCCAACCACGGAGTATTAACTAATTAAATTAACTTATATTTTAATTAATTTAATATGCCTACATTGAATAACATTTTCCAACTATTTAAATTTTATAGTGATACTGATGAAGAGATAAATATATTTAATGAGGAAATAAATTACATAGTTATATTGAAGATGAAATTTTCATGCCCCACTCTTGGAGGCGTGACTGGCACCTGGTGCCTACTAAGGTCTAAACTAGCTTGGCTGAGCTACACACCTCTGGTGCACGGTTAATATTAACGCTCAAATCGAGAAAACAACGGGCTATATCTCGGCTGTAAATACAACCATAGGCCAACAAGGCCTTATAGCCACCTATAAAATAAAACAGCTAACCAAAAACATATAATAATAAGGAATCCTATGAGGGCCGACAAGACCACCATGATGTCTAGTTATGACTCCAGTGGTAAACTAAGCTATGGCCGATAAGGCCGCTAATTATCAGCTAAGCAAGGCCCCACACGACCAACACATAAGATAAAATACATGCGGGCCCCACACGGCCAACAATAATTAACCACAGGAAATCTGAAATAATATGCAAGCCTCTAGGAGTGATATACTGGTTGAGACAGGGCCCCGACCTACCCATACTATACAACAAAAGAGAGTCAACCTGCTATCTATTAGCTTCGGAGGAATGGAGCTAACTGTGCTGCTAGTCCTGATAGAAAGCTAAAAAAGTCCTGATCCGCGTATATCGGCACCTGCAGGCAAGTAATGCAGCGCCCCCAAGAAGGGCGTCAGTACAATATGTACTGAATATGTAAGGCAATAATTGTAAACAACTGAATAGAGGAAATAGAACTGAAAATAACTGAAAAGAAAGGATAGAGATTCTACCAGCATTGCTGAACTTTCTACTATCTAATTTATTAGTGACTAAAGCAATCAAGAACCTTACCTGGCCCCCATAAACCGGAAGGTACAACCAACACAGAATAACCCACCCGGGGTCCCATAAGTCCTGGTGAGTACACCTCAATCTATATACCCCTAACAAGGTCACACTGGGTCAACTAATAGCTATAGCCGTCCTACCAGTCCCCTGGGTCTGCAACTAAGCCCGCTCGGACCCTGACTGTAGGTGTGTCTGAGTCCGGTGGACTCCTGATATCTGCACCCCGAGCACCAGGCTCGACGGGGGTGTGGTGCCGATACGACATATAATAGTCCAGCCATGAAATAGACTGTATGAGGACCTGGGACCCCATCTTCATCCCTCGTGGATGGCATACCATTCCGTAGAGCGACGTCATCTCGCCCCTGGCGGGCGACGACACAGCTAGTAACCCTGGGTTGGTCATGGAAGGCTATACAAGGCAGAGTCAATCCCAAGTTAGACATAGAATACTGATCTCAGCTAATTACAATTCATATGTTGCTGGTTCTTTACTAGGATTTAAACTGAGACACAATACTGAAGAAACTAACTTGCCGAAGGAATACACCTTAACATACCTCAGTTGTCGATTTCTGATTAATTGACGGGCTTCAATTTGTATTCAACAACTCTTTTCAACTGAAATCATATTACTGGGAGAATGAGGCTGGTTTTAATACTAAATTTAACAAAAATGGTAATTTTATATATAAATATCAACTATACTTCAGCTTGCCAGAACACGGTCGAAAACATATAATTTCTCGGGAGTTCAGAAGGGAGAAATGCTTACTTGAGGCCTATGATCGTATAAAAATTAGTTTGGAGTCGTTCTGAAAAATTTGGCTCGGGGGAATTACGATTCGCCGGGCGAATTTCGCGAAAATAACTCCGTAGCAATGCTCCCTGCAAGCTTATAGTTCAATACCTGAAGTTAATTTGGATTCAGGCGGCGTTTGACAGCGTAAACGGAAGAAATTAACTTGGAAGTGGCGGAATATACTTT